>WNYA01000634.1:0-131594 GCA_019512145.1 Engystomops pustulosus
GAGATATGGACTGGCTATATACTGGGAGGCAGAGGCTGGATGTATAATGGGGGGCATGGGCTGGCTAGCTATATACTGGGGGGCACGGGGCTTGCCAGGTATATACTGGCTGGAGGCTGTGACCAATGTATTTCCCACCCTAGGCTTAGTTTTTTGTGTTAAAATTAGGTATCTCAGCTTATACTCGGGTTGACTTATACTCTAGTATATACTGGTCCCTGCGCGATGCTGGCGGCGCACAAACAATGACGTTGGCAAGCTGTATAGTGCAGGGGCTGCCAGGCTATATATGGGGTTCAGGGGCTGATAGGCTATTTTCTGGGGGGGTTGGCTTGCTATATACTGCAGGAGCTGGCAGGCTATATACTGGGGGGCAGGGGCTGGCAAGCTATATACTGCATGGCAGGGGCTGACAGGCTATTTACTGGGGGCAGGGGCTTACTATATACTAAAGGAGTAGGGGCTAGCAAGCTATATACTGTGGGAGAGGAGCTGGCTATATACTGTTGACTTATACTCTAGTATACATGATAAGTTAGAAAAATGTAAAAAAAATTAAAAACCCTTAAAGCACAAAGTACCTCTTTTTCCTACACCTGATAAAATAAATAAAGAATAAAAACGATAAATGTGTTAGGTTTTGTCACTTCCTAAATCCTAATCTATTAATACATAAAAAGGGTTTTCCTGGCAGGGGACACTGTAACTGAAGATAATGGCCAAATGTATGAAACGGCATTTTTTTTGTTTTTTTTGCAATTCATAAAAATTTTAATAAAAAGTGATCAGAAGGTTGTGCAGTCCCACAAATGGTATCAATGTAAACGTCATTACATCCTGCAAAAAAAAAAACACAGTACAAAGCCCTTATATGCTCAAGTATGAAATAATTATTAGTGTTAGAATATGGATAAAATAAGAAAAATGTTTTGGACAAAAGGTTTTCATTTTTAAGGCATATTAAAACCCATATAAATGTGGTATCCCTGTAATTGCACCAACCCAAAGAATAAAAGGGAAGTGTCATTTGTAGCACACAGTACAGGCTGTAAAAACAGAGCCCACAACAAAATGGCACAAAAGTGTTTTATCATCAAGTTCACTGATTCTTGTGGGATTTGCTTCTGGGGCTTTCACACATGGGGCAGGCGTATTACACATGGTTCTGGCGCATGATAGCCCCGGCCTCCTGATGTATCCGATGGTGTCCTGTGCAGCGCTTATCTATATGCCAGGCCCGGCCCAGCATAGAAGTGCAACCCGGTGGCTTTTCTTCGGCTGCAGCGGCTGTACAGGCGGGGGGAAATTAACACCCAGCGCTGGCCCATTCCCTCAAGCAGCACCCCACCGCTTTCCTGGCCACGCTCCTTCGCCTGTTTACGCTTCACTGGCGTGAAGGTGGCGGATTGTGGATAATAATCACAAGTGCTAGCAATATGCTAACATGTGGCGCTGAGGCCCTGATAAATATCCCCCATTCTCTCTATTCTTTGGGTGAGTAAAAATTTTTATACAAAAAACATATAACTGGCAATAACTTTTTTTATACTCGTAAAGGCTAATGAAAGGTATACTTTTTTTCAGTGATGAGCTGATTTTTTTCATATTTTTTTTTTTTCATTTTGGGAACTGTACAACGCTGTAATCACTTTTTGTTAAAATTTTTATGAAAAAGTGGCGATTTGAATATTTGGGCGCTTTTTTTCATTACAAGGTTCAAATATATTCAAATATTTTTATATCTTGATTGACCAGGCATTTTAGGACATGGCTTTACCCAACAGGAGTATGATTTTTTTTGGTTTAAATATTTTTATTTGTGAGGCCCTATGCTTAAGATGGTAGTGTGCATGCAACTGCTGCATCTATCACATACAGGCAGAAATGGCTTCTAGCATTTTATATATGATAATCTGCTCCATGGGATCTAGAACTTCATGATCTTGTCTTGAGCTTTTCCAGAACATCACATTGTGTAAAATAAGGTGCTTGTAGGAACAACTACAGGCAGTCCCCGGGTTACATACAAGATAGGGTCTGTAGGTTTGCTCTGAAGTTTAACTTGTATGTAAGTCGGAATTGTATATTTTATAATTGTGGATCCAGATAAAACATTTTTTTGCCCCAGTGACAATTGGAGTTTCAAAATTTTTGCTGTAATTGGACCAAGGATTATCAATAAAACTTCATTACAGACACCTTACAGCTGATTATTGCAGTCTGGGACTATAGTAAAGCATCCAGAGAGCTTCACCTGAGGTCAAAGTGGGCAGAGGGGTCCGTCTTTAACTAGGGGTCGTCTGTAAGTCGGGTGTCCTCAAGTAGGGGACCGTCTGTATATCCTCCACTGTGCTCCTGAATAATATATTCCCCTCAGACTACAACTGATAGATATCAGATGTTCACAACACTAAATACGGCTTGCAGTGTATCAAAAATACATGGTGACCCATCAATACATTATAATATATACTATGTCCTCTAAGTAATTAACTAATTAAATTATATAGCACAGGCCCAAATTTAATTTTGCTTCCTAATATGTTTGAGATTATCAAAGTCAAATATTTCTAGTTATCAGTGGTGTAAGGAGAGAGAAAGATGATTTACGCAAACTGCTTGAATAAGGGAGAAAGACGTAAAGAAAGCTTAGGAGAGAACATATTTTTAACAATACACTACAGCTAGTTCATCTCACATGGAATGTAGGGAACCTATTATTATAAATTCTTGGTGTACACATCAGGTCAATATCCTATCATACTGTAGATGGTAAAGTGAAACATGTATAATTCTAGTCTAACAAACGAGAAATGAATTTGTGAATTGATTTTGTTTTACTTATTGTGAGTAATAGTAACCAAGTTTTAGTTATAAACTTTACCTTGAAGGATAAGTGGATAAGTTTTCTTAAAGCTGTTATCCTGATTAAGCCTACTGAGATTCAACCAACTGGGTAATCTGAACGCAGACTTTTTTTAGCTAGAAACTCTGAAGGAAGGATAGAAAGAGACTAAATAAGCTGGCACTTCCTACATACTATTATTAGAGACAGACCTCAGGTATATTATTTGGTCCTGGTCACATATGACTTTAAGAACATCTACAGGACTCTGGTAAGAAATAACTTGTCCATTATTTACTTACAAAGTTCAACACAGCATCCATCTACACTTTGAGAAATATCAAGTATTCTTTGGTAATCACTTATGCATTTAATCTTACATTGTACATTATTTTTTCTTATCTGTTTAATACAACTGTCAATATTCAACTTTTGTGTTTTTTTTCATTCACTTATATATTTAAGCTGGTAAGTAGATCTAATAATTGTAATTCCTTTGTCTGTTTTCAATGGAATGGTTTTGTGTTAACATAATTTCTCCAGCTATTTTCTTGTCTATTTTAAGTCCTTTCTTTATAAAAATGAAAACTAATAAAATCCTTCTATGATAAAATCTCTGCACTCCTTCTTTATCTACCTATACATGTATGTCATACAAATATTCTTCGCATACGAATTTCACAGATGGCATTATCCGTCTATATATAGTCTAGCAGTCTGCTGTGAGTACATGAACATATCTTACAGGGAACTTGTTACCATGATAATGCAATGTAATGTGTCCTCTGCATATCATAGGGCATAAGCAGCTGAGCGGGTTGTCATTTATTTAGGTATTTATTGGATTTTTCTATACTTAGAAATAGTCATCTAGTCATGGGGGAAATCCTCCCAGTTATACATGTTTACACTATCATAGATAGAGAGCTGACAGTTACAGGGAAAACCACCCCATGACTGCTAGAGCACAAATAAAAGTCACATATAAGAACTCATACTGTTTCCCACATAACTATATATTAACCTCTTCTCATTCTGCAAGCAAAAAGTGACCTAATAAACCACTACCAGTATGTTGTCAAGCAGCTGGACACTTTCCACATTGTGCTTCTTTCATGACCCAGGATGGTGGTATCATCCAGTGAATCAACTTTGAAGTGAAATGTAAATTGCTTTTATAAAGTCAAGAAGGAGGGGATTTTAACACCGAGGTTAAGTTCTCTCTTCATCAGAAAGCCCCCTTCACTGTAATTGATGGTCCTACATCTAGAGACATCACTAACCAGATCTCCTGAAGTCCGATGCATGATGTCAATCCCAGAGGATGAGGCGTTCAGTGCTCCTCACCTTGATGGCAGTGTTAAACTCTCTGCCTCCTTCTTGACTTTAAATGACCAATTACCTCTTACTTCAAATTTGATTTTCTGGATGAAGCCATCACACTGGACCTTGAAAGAAACAAAAACTAGAAGGTGTTGCGCTGTTTGACAATATACTAGTAGTGGTTGATTTCTGATGACCCGTTTCCTTTAAGTTTAGATTGCAGAGCCCCATTCACCATATACTAAAGGGAAAATGTATAAATCAAGAGGGGGTAGGGGATATTTTGCATATTAGTGTATGTATCATTCCCTCTGCATTCTGGTTCAGAAGGCTAAAGCTGGCATTACATTACAGAAGTGTTAATCGAAAGCTGAGTGTTACACAGTCATACATATCTAAGTCATTATTCTCCAATTGAGACAGGTAAAACATTTTCAAAAATACCAAGTGAAGAACTACCTTCTAAGAACATTTATTCAATAAAAGAGATTTGTAGACTTTTGTAGACTAAAAAAAGCATAAAGGAGTTATTCCCATTTCATCAAATTATTGTAATTGTTTATATGATAATAAGTTATACAATTTTCCAATATCCTTCCTGTATCAATTCATCATGGGTTTCTAGATCTTTGCTTGCTGTCATTCTGTGGAAAGCTTTTATGTTTACTACTAGTGGACAGAAATCTGACCTTGGTCACACAGGTGCACAGCTCATTATAACACACATCTCTGATTACTCTCTGTGATATAATGATCTGTGTGATGTACCTGTGTGACCATGATCAGATTTCTGTCCACTAGTAGTAAACATAGAAGCTTTCCATAGAATGACAACAAGCAGAGATGTAGAAAAAGGAACTGATACAGAAAGTATATTGGAAAATTGTATAACTTTTTATCATAAAAAGAATGAAAATAATTAGCTGTAATACGAAGATTATTTAAAGATTATTTAAATTTAAAGATTATAATACTAATTCCTTTATTTATATAGCGCACAGATTATGAAGCGCTGCACAGAGCATGCCAAATCGGTCCTTGTCCCCAATGGGGCTCACAATCTAATCACCCTACCAGTATGTTTTGGAGTGTGGGAGGAAACCGGAGAACCCATAGGAAACTCACGCAAACACGGAGAGAACATACAAACTCTTTATTTTATCAAGTTATTTTATATTATATAAGCCGCAGATGCTTTTTGGCAGTGTTAACAGTACACTGTGTTGCCAAAACAAGGTGGGGATCATAAAGGGATAGAAAGTAACAAGTCCATGAGGTATTTCTTCTCCTGGTTTTGGTTTTTAAACCTGCATAAAAAACCTGAATGTGGAAACTTAACTAACAGTTTAAACTAAAAACTAAATATTGAAAGAAAAATTGTGTTAAATGTATTTGGTCAAACATTTTTTTCTTTAACTCAACTTTTAATAATATGCTAATTAGCAAGAAGGGCTCCTGCGCTACCAAAGCCCCGCCCTGTTGTAGGTACACAGGCTGTTACACTGTGCATAGCACTTCCCCGCCAATATCGAGGATTATAGCAGATAAAGGGAGAAGGGGGAGATTGAGATGTGTTTTTGAACTGTATAACAGCATGTGAGGCCACAAGACAGAAGCGATCTGGTAATTTATGGTGCCTGGATCTATAAGTAAGTGCTTCTGGTTTATTATGCTTCATTCTGATGGTGGATTTCCTTTAAAATGTGTGTAATTTAATGTTTTTAATAGGGAGATATTGATTATTTGCCCCTTTGAATGATAAAGGGTATTGAATTGGATTATTGACAGGACAGGCTATAACTATTAGAACAGTGGTGTCCTAAAGCAATTCTCCAGTTTGGGACTGTAAGTCGTGTCTCTCTCAGGTAAACAAAACATTCTGTTGATATGTTTTAGCAGAGAAAGGTAAAAGTGGAAATCTTACAAGCCAATAGATATAAATTCCAAGCTTCCATGAATGGCTGCGTGATTACCATATATTAATCTGCACCAGATAAATCAAAGTGTCTAATGCTAAAATATAAATTTGTTTAGTCTATCATCAAGCCTCCTATTTGTTGCCTAAGTCTAATCCAAGTATTATCTTTTTGGAAGGCCATTCCCCCTTAATCAAACATATCCTTAAACACTTGATAAATTTGGAGCAAGGTATTTAAGACTTAAAATTATGACAGATTTCCTTTTCTGCTATCAGTTTTCCTTTAGTTTCTCAGTATTCTAACTGAGCCGTAGTATTTCTTATGACCCCTTGTAAATTTGTGGACAGATCAACTATTTATTTGTGGGTTGATGTCTGCATTAATAGCCTTTATCACCAAATTCAACCAAAATACTGAACTACGTATCAAACAGAAACTGAACAGACACATTGGGGCACATTTACTAAGGGTCACGCGCCACAGTTTTGTCGGGGTAGTGTGGGGAAGCGACACATTCCTGATGTCTGATCTTACTGAGTCGCCGCACGCAGCATTGTAGATGGACAATGCACTTTTAGTGAACTCTAGTGACTTTGTAAGTAAATGTGCCCCATTAAAGTCAGTGGGGCAGATTTATCAATCAGTCTGAAATTCAGAATATTTCCAGTTGCCCATGGCAACCAATCACAGCTCAGCTTTCATTTTACCAGTGCTCATGAATATTTTAAAGGGGAGCTGTGATTATAAATAGAAATATATCAGACTACTTGATAAATCTGCCCCAGTGTTTTATCATTTAGGAAAGTCAAACACTAGCATTAAATATATGGGATCATTACTTATTCATTTCAATATCACAATTAGATGCAAAATAGAAAGGACACAAAGAGATATATTTGCCATTCTTTTGGTCTTTACACTGTTAATATAATACACTTTACAGTAAGAGAATTAACTTGATTGTCGATTCTTCCAGGAAAAGCTCAGGGCTATGGAAGGGAGCAGAAATGTGACACAAATTGTCAGTACTTTTATTATTATCGGATTTCCCTCCTCTCGTTCCCTTCAGATACTTTTCTTCTTCCTTTTTCTCATTATGTACATCTTGACCACAGTTGAAAATCTACTCGTCATCACCATCATTTGGAAAAGTCGAAATCTTCACAAGCCCATGTATTTTTTTCTTGGAAACTTGTCATTCTTGGAGGCATGGTATGTAACGGTCACAGTCCCCAAATTGTTATGTATATTTATTTCAGACAATAAGCAGATTACCTTCACAGCCTGCATGACCCAACTTTTTTTTTTCCTCTTCTTGGGCTGTACAGAATGTGTGCTATTAACAGTTATGGCATTTGATCGATATGTAGCTATCTGCAACCCTTTACACTATGTCACTAAAATGAACTGGCACTTTTGCTTTGTCCTGGCTGTGTGTACTTGGATCACTGGCTTTGTGATTGCTATAATTAAGATTTACTTCATTTCTCAGCTTACTTTTTGTCACTCAAACTTGATCAATCACTTTTATTGTGATGTATCTCCAATACTTAATCTTGCCTGCACAGACATGAAGCAAACTGAGGTTGTGGATTTTGTCCTTGCTCTGATCATCCTCTTAGTGCCACTCTTGCTTACTTGTCTTTCTTACTTATGCATTTTAATAACAATTTTTCGAATCCCACATTCCAGTGGACGTAAGAAAGCTTTTTCCACCTGTGGGTCCCATCTAGTTGTTGTTATCATCCTGTATTCAACCACCCTTTTTATGTACGCTAGACCAAGCAGGGCTCAGTCAATTAATTCCAACAAACTAGTGTCGGTTGTTTACACAGTGGTGACACCATTCCTCAATCCGATCATCTATTGTCTAAGAAACAAGGAAGTGAAGGCGGCTGTCTACAAACTTCTCTCTACAAACTGAATCAAATGTTTTTTTCTAAAAATATTAACAGTGATGTGCAAATGTTTATGAACCATTGATACATTTTTTTATTCCTGCAAACATTCGACCTAAAACTTCATCAGATGTACAAGTAAATTAAGAGAGCCAAATCAATTGAGTCAAGAATACTAGAATTGATCAATCTATTATGTCAAGTACCGGATCCAATTGGCAACTAGTTGTAATCTACATGCTTTTCCGAAACAAAAATGCATTGTTTAATGCATGTTACAGATGTATTGCATACAGTAATACTGCACATCCTTCACTCATCAGTATTGTGTGCTGAATAGCCTCAGCTGCTGGGCCCACTGATAGCATGGGTCACATAATAGCCACTATGACTTCTACAGTGGTTGTTACATCCATGTATTTGAGTGTCCAAATTAGGTGAACCACTGATTTCAGTATCTGCTGGAGCTCCGTTGAACCAATAACTGCAACTAAATGTTTCTATTGAGAGGCTTGGAGAAGATTTCAGAGGTTTACAGGAATTTTAACCCATTGCTCTGTCTGAAATCTTAGTGGATTTCCTTCCACAAACTGCTTTCTTCAGGCTTTGACTGTTCCAAAACTTTAACTTTATTGTTATTAAACCATTTCTGTTACTTACTTGTGTCCATATGGTCATTGTCATGTTGTCTTGCTGCATGATGACCCATATTCTCTTTAGATTCAGCTTTCCTTACATTTGTAATTTGGTTGTATATTTCTGAATTAATTGTTACTTTAATGATGGCAAGCCCAAGCAGAACAAAACCATGATACTTCCACTGGAATTTGAACCAAACAGTGGCATTTTGGTATCAGAAGTACTGCTTCAGAAAAAAAATACTCTGCATAGCATTTTTGAGGAGGATTTTAACCAAGAGGGAATTTGCAGGAATGCAATAAATAATATGTAGCTATACATAATTTAAAAATAATTTAGGGAAGTTTAATGGCACAACTGTGTGGTCCCTGCCAATGGCATTATACTGTTTTATTTTTGTTCCTTTTTTTCAAGTGGTTTTTCAGGGTTCAACTACCCTCATTGATCAGTTGTTTGCTGCTAATGACACAGTCAGAAAAAGACAGCTCATCACTAGACTAGCAGCCTTGCTGGCCTGCACAGCCATTACACTTGCAATGGAACTGTGTGCATCTGGCTCTGGAAGCAGCATCAAACAGCTGATCAATCGCTAGATATGGATAGATCATTAATAGCTAAGTCCTGGTAAATATCTTTATCTCAAAAGCTGTCATTGTCTCTTGTCTATTGTCTCTTGGACATTATTAGGTTACTAAAATTAAGTTGGTAAATACTACAAATACTATTACTAGTCAGACATTTACTAAAATAATGTTTACTAATTTACTATAATAAAGTTAGTAAATGATTAACTACATGTGCTTTATATAAACAGCTTGTTAGACCCTCACATTGTTACCATAAAATTCCCCCAAACATTGTGGTACAGGGAGTTAATGGTCCATGAGCACTCGAACGAGCATCAAGCTCGGACGAGTATACTCGCTCATCTCTAATTAACAGTGATGTGCAAATGTTTATGAACCATAGATAAATTTTTTTATTCCAGCAAAAATTTGACCTAAAACTTCATCAGATGTACAAGTAAATTAAGAGAGCCAAATTAATTGAGTCAAGAATACTAGAATTGATCAATCTAGTATATAAAGTGACGGTTCCAACTAGTTATAATCTACATGTTTTTCCGAAACAAAAATGCATTGCTTAATGCATGTTACAGATGTATTGCATACAGTAATACTGCACATTCTTCACTCATCAGTATTGTCTGCTGAATAGCCTCAGCTGCTGGGCCCACATAGCCTGGGTCACATAATAACCACTATGACTGCTACAGTGGTTGTTTCCTCCATGTCTTTGAGTGTCCAAATTAGGTGAACCACTGATTTCAGTATCTGCTGGAGCCCTGTTGAACCAATAACTGCAACTAAATGTTTCCATTGAGAGGCTTGGAGAAGATTTCAGAGGTTTACAGGAATTTTAGCCCATTGCTCTGTCTGAAATCTTAGTGGGTTTCCTTCCACAAACTACTTACTTCAGTACTATTGGATAAAGGCTTTGACTGTTCCAAAACTTTAACTTTATTGTTATTAAACCATTTATGTTACTTACTTGTGTTCATATGGTCATTGTCATGTTGTCTTGCTGCATGATGAACCATATTCTCTTCAGATTCAGCTTTCCTTACATCTGTAATTTGGTTGTATAATTCTGAATTCATTGTTACTTTAATGATGGCAAGCCCATACAGAACAAAAACATGTTACTTCCACTGGAATTTGAACCAAACAGTGGCATTTTGGTATCAGAGGTAGTGCTTCAGAAAAAAAAATACTCTACATGGCATTTTTGAGGAGTATTTTAACCAACAGGGAATTTGCAGGAATGCAATAAATAATATGTAGCTATACATAACTTAAAAAATAATTTAGGCAGGTTTAATGGCACAACTGTGTGGTCCCTGCCAATGCCATTATACTGTTTTATTTTTGTTTGTTTTTTTCAAGTGGTTTTTCAGGGTTAAACTACCCTCATTGATCAGTTGTTTGCTGCTAATGACACAGTCAGAAAAAAACAGCTCATCACTAGACTAGCAGCCTTGCTGGCCTGCACAGCCATTACACTTGCAATGGAACTGTGTGCATCTGGCTCTGGAAGTAGCATCAAACAGCTGATCAATCACTAGATATGGATAGATCATTAATAGCTAAGTCCTGGTAAATATCTTTATCTCAAAAGCTGTCATTGTCTCTTGTCTATTGTCTCTTGGACATTATTAGGTTACTAAAATTAAGTTGGTAAATACTACAAATACTATTACTAGTCAGACATTTACTAAAATAATGTTCACTAATTTACTATAATAAAGTTAGTAAATGATTAACTACATGTGCTTTATATTAGCAGCTTGTTAGACCCTCACATTGTTACCACAAAATTCCCCCAAACATTGTGGTACAGGGAGTTAATGGTCCATGAGCACTGTTGGGAAAATCTTCAATGGCTTTGCCTTCCACAGCCACCTGGAGGCTTACTTAAATTTTTCAGAACCAACAGTTTTTGAGCAATCTTTGCTGTACCTTGAAGGTCATGGGACCCAACCACAAGCGGCCTTTATTGAATAGCACTAGAGATGAGCGAGCACTAAAATGCTCGAGTGCTCGTTATTCGAGACAAACTTTTCCTGATGCTCGAGTGCTCGTCTCGAATAACGAGCCCCATTGAAGTCAATGGGAGACTCGAGCATTTTTCAAAGGGACCATGGTTCGGGAATAAAATGTGTTAATTAATTGAAAAAGAATGTCTTCTGATAAGTTAGCAGATGTATGCAAACATCTGCAATCTATTCTTCACTGTTCCGCGCGTATATTATCTCCCGACAAGTTAGCAGATGTGAAGAACAGTGAAGAATAGAATAAAAACAGTGAACACAGTGAACACAGGATCATTTAAGTGAAAAACACAGTGAAGAATAGATTGCAGATGTTCGGCACATCTGCTTACTTGTCGGGAGATACGCTGTCCCGGGATCCGCTGCTCTTCTTCCACTGAAGTCTCCCCGATGTCTCCGTGCCGCTGCCCGATGTCTCCGTGCCGCTGCCCGATGTCACCGTGCCCCGATGTCACCGTGCCCCGATGTCTCCGTGCCCCGATGTCACCGTGCCCCGATGTCTCCGTGCCCCGATGTCTCCGTGCCCCGAAGTCTCCGTGCCCCGATGTCTCCGTGCCCCGATGTCTCCGTGCCCCGATGTCTCCGTGCCCCTATGTCTCCGTGCCCCTATGTCTCCGTGCCCCGATGTCTCCGTGCCCCGATGTCTCCGTGCCCCTATGTCTCCGTGCCCCTATGTCTCCGTGCCCCTATGTCTCCGTGCCCCTATGTCTCCGTGCCCCGATGTCTCCGTGCCCCAATGTCTCCGTGCCCCGATGTCTCCGTGCCCCTATGTCTCCGTGCCCCTATGTCTCCGTGCCCCTATGTCTCCGTGCCGCTGCCCGATGTCTCCGTGCCACTGCCCGATGTCTCCGTGCCACTGCCCGATGTCTCCGTGCCGCTCCCCGGTGTCTCTGTGCTGCTCCCCGGTGTCTCTGTCCTGCTCACCGTGTTCTTCAATGTGTTCTTCACACATATATATTGTTCTTCACATACTATTTTGTTCGCACCGTTCCGCGCGTATCTTCCGACAAGTAAGCAGATGTGCCGAACATCTGTAATCTATTCTTCACTGTGTTCTTTACTGTGTTTTTCACTTAAATGATCCTGTGTTCACAGTGTTCACTGTTTTTATTCTATTCTTCATTGTTCTTCACTGTGTTTTTTTAATTAAATGCTCGATCTCGAGCAGGGGAAATACTCGTCCGAGCAACGAGCCGTTTCGAGTACCTTAATACTCGAACGAGCATCAAGCTCGGACGAGTATACTCGCTCATCTCTAAGAAGTCGCCACTGGCAAGAGTAGGAGACCCGGGTACATCCGAGGGGCTCATCTTATCACGAGCTGAGGCCCCTGACAGTTGAGGTGAAGAGTGGTGTGACAGCACAGGTACTCGATTGCCGGCCGTTAGCGGGCCACTCGAGTTACTGTCTGCGACTATAATTGCGTGCTTGATAAGTGCAAGCGACGCAGCCGGGGTTTTTTTTTCAGGCACGCGTCGCACTTTGTACCTGCTGATTGTGCGGCAGCGTGATTGATGCACTCACAGCACTCACGCTGCCCGCGTATTCTTGTCAGCTCCACTGTCGCTGGAAGAGGAAGAGAAGCCGAGGACGGGGGAGAGCGTGCTATACGGTAGGAAATTTATATTTTTAACTGGGCAGACTATATAATGTAGAGGGGCACAGTAGTGGTAGTAAGGAGCTACATGTAAGGGGGACCCCCCATTGCAGGAGATTAAAATATAATTAATGGCAACTAGAGTTATATACAGTTTATGATAAGGGGGCACTACATGTACAAGAGTGTGGGGGGGGTCATATATACATGCACATATATACAGGTAGATGAAGTAGTACTGTATCACCCTATATACAGGATTAGGAGTAGAAAGTAGAATAAGTACTGTATACGCCATATATACGGATAGGTTTGTAGTAGTACTGGCTGTGCTCATATAATATACAGGATAGGCAGTTAGTATACGTGCTGTGCCATATATTATACCGGATAGAGTAGTAGTGCGGTTCTTGGTCGGTATATACAGATAGGAGTAGTAGTAGTAGTAGTACTATGTGCCCATATATACAGGAGAGGAGGGAGTAAGTGAGTGGAAGTTACGTGCATTGTGCTCGTGTATACAGGCTCGGAGTAGAGTACGGTGCCGTTGTTCCATATATACAGGATAGGAGAGTAGTATGAGCTGTGTCATTATACAGGATCGGAGTAGTTAGTACTGTGCTGTGCTCTATATATACAGGATAGGAGTAGTAGTTACTGTATCTATATATACAGGATAGAGTAAGTAGTCTGTGCCTGGTACATTTATACAGGATACGAGTAGTAGTACTGTGATGTGGGCCCATATATACAGGTCGGAGTAGTAGACTGTGCACTAAATATATACAGGATAGGAGTTTAGAGTAATTAACTGTGCGTGTCCATTTACCGGATAGCGTATAGTACTGTGCTATATATACAGGATAGGAGTAGTAGTAAGTAGTACGTGATGTGCATATATACAGGATAGGAGTAGTAGTACTTGCGTGGCTTTGTGTATACAGGATAGGAGTAGTAGTACTGTGCGTGGGTCCATTTTACAGGATAGGAGAGTACACTGTGTGTTGTCCTTATACAGGATAGGGTACTGTATGTGGCTAATAATATACAGGATAGGAGTAGTAGTACTGTGATGATGTGCCCATAGATACAGGATAGGAGTAGTGAGTACTGTGCTGTGCCAATATATACAGGATAGGAGTAGTAGTACGTTGCTGTGCTCGTGTATACAGGATAGGAGTAAGTAGTACTGTGATTGTGTCTATATATACAGATAGGAGTTAGTAGTGTTTTGTTGTGCTATATATACAGGATAGAGTATGTGCTGTGCTCGGTATTACAGGATAGGTGTGTTAGTAGTATGTGATGTGCTCATATATTAAAGGATAGGAGTAGTAGCACTGTGCTGTGTCCCATATATACAGGACGGGAGTAGTTTTTTTTGTTTCGCCGTTCGGCCGAATGGCTTCTGCATGTTTCTTATCACCTTTAGGTTACTGTCCGCCCCACGTTCGCCTGGCGTTTGTTCTTCTTAGATGTAGCCGCCTCTATGTCTTACTGGCGTTGTGCCTTTGGTGGTCTTCTCTGGTTTTTTTTAGTACGCTGCTGTGCTCGTTGTATAAGGATAGGAGTAATAGTACTGTGCTGAGCCAAAAATACTGCTGAATATGAGTAATTAGGAATTTTGTATAAAATAAGCTGAGTCGTAAAATAAAAGAATAAGGAGAAGCAATGAAATGATATATTTATTAGATTAGAAAGAAATGATGTCAATTTAAGGTATGAGGCGTCTTTCATCCGTCTCTGCGGATGCTTTTGTATCAATTTTGTAATCAGGGGTGTGCATGTAATATAATGAGGAGCTCAATGTAAATATTTCATTTATGTAGAGGGCACAGTCTGTTTTGTTATGGGCGGTATTTTGTGGTGGGCAGAGGTGGTCAGTTGCGGTGGGACATTGTTATCCAGGTTGACTTGGCTGTAGTGACGGTGATCTTTTGAGTTGACAGTGTGGAGAGTGCCACAGAGAGATGATCGATATCTGGGAAAATTTGCAGTTATAAGGAAAAAAGGCAGAAGAAGACGTCTTGCGTATGTGAGGTAGCTGACTCACACTTTTGAGTCTGATAAACGAAATTACTAACTAAAACTATTCCTATACTGTCAGTGCATAGTCTTTGTGTGCTGCAGAGGAACATACGGAGAAGTGAGGTTGAGTGGTATAGTTAGTATTCTTATTGGATAGTTAGTTGTCTCTAAGCACAATGCAGCCGACGTGAACTCCTCCTATTGAATAACGAATATTTCCCGCAGTGGTATGGTGGGTCCCCAGAACTCAGTTTCTTGGGTGGGGCCCCAGGTACACCAGTCCGACCCTGATGTGGTATATTGGGATACAGTAGATGAACTAAGCTGCGGGGATGATGTATATGGGATACAGTATATTACTAGCTGGGAGGATTTTATGGGATAACAGTATATTACTAAGTGAGGGGCTTGTTGTATATGGGATATAGAGTATATTACCTAAGTGGGAGGGGGATTATGATGGGATACAGTTATATTACTAAGATGGGGAAGCTGTATATGGGATACAGTATATTACTAAGTGGGGGATGGATATGGGTATAGTTATTACTAGCTGGGGGATATGTATATGGAGATACAGTATCTTAATAAGCTGGGGGATGGGAGTAAGGGTATACACTATATACTAAGTGGGGGATGTATATGGATACCGTCAGTTACTTAAGCGGGGGATGTATATGGGATACAGTATATTTACTAAGATGGGAGCTGTGGTATTGGGGATACCGTATATTAATAAGCGGGGGATGTATATGGGGTTACCAGTCTATTACTAAGCTGGGATGTCGATGGATACAGTATTTTGTTTAAAAGCTGGGGGATGTATATTGGTATTACACTTATATACTGAGCTGGGGGGAATTGTATAGGGATAAATTATATTACTAAGCGGGGGGGATTGTTATATGGGAACAGTATATTACTACGCTGGGGGATGTATATGGGATACGTATATTACTCAGCTGGGGGAGATATGGGATTACAGTATATTACTAGGCTGGGGGATGTATATGGTTACACGTATTACTAAGCTGGGGGATGTATAGGGATACGTATATTACTAAGCTGGGGGGAGGTATATGGGATACCTATATACTAAGTGGGGGATGATATGGGATACAGTATATTACTAAGCTGGGGGGATGTAGATGGGATACAGTATATTACTAAGCTGGGGATGTATATGGTATAACTATAGTACTAAGCTGGGGGATGTATATGGTATACCGTATATTACTACGCGCAGAGGTCCTACCTAAACACCTTGTTCTATCAATATAGTTGTCTCATTCTTGCATGGTGTCAAACCTGCTAGGGTGGACTTGATCGTTTACATAGAGCCCACACCCGGAGAACTTATATGGGTGAGACCCATAGGACCCTATTCACTGTTCAGCATTTGCACGCCGAAGGTTTGTTAGTGGAAAGTTGCTCAGTATTTTTCCACCGTATGTGCATCATAATTTGTACCTATGCGGGGGTGCGGTAAAGGCTCATTGTTCTATCGGTACACATCCCCCGTATATAGATCTCGGACTACACTAGTTGTCAATCCCAACAGCCTTTAGTTCTGCTGTAAGTTTTGCACGGTCCTTCCTATAGATGTCAGTGGTCCTATTCTTTGTACTATGTCTTATATTTTTCTTTTCCTTTACTCTCTCCTTCACTCTCCTTTATCACCCTTTCTTCCCATTTAATCTAACTAGACCCAATCCCCTGGAGCGGCCGGAGGGCTTAGATCTTAGGCTTAATGTGATGCTCCAAACCAAAATCGGTCCCCTTTCTCATCCAAAACTCATAGATGAAGTCCACGCCCTTAATTAGCAAATCATTTGCTCTGGGCGTCTTCAAACCTGACTCTGAACTCTCAATAACCACGGGAAGATGCTGGTATAACTACTATGCCATAAGGAACTTCAAAACGCTCCCTTTTGAACTTCCAATTAGCGATGCTGGAGAATGCAAAGACTACAGTTTTTTAGCCACCACCATGGCATTTACAGTAGATCTTGTCCTCGTGTGGGCTGGCCGCCTCCTGCATAATTGGGACATAAGTCTTTCTGATCATGCCCTAGGTCTACTATTTCCTTAATACGCCCATGCTGAACAAAAGGGGAAATGGACAATGAATCTCTGCTCTTACCATGCTGTACCTCTGAGATCTCTCAGGACTGTGCCCGATTTTCTTGAGACATGAGGGGAGACCATGTTTTGTGCTAGTGCAGTGGGGAGACCCTTAAATAGCTCTTTAGGGTCTATTAGGGTTTTCTCATAAACATGGCGCTCACTCCAGAGAGAAATAAAAAGCACATAATTTGCATACATAAAGCACTTTAACTTGAATCTCCAACAACTGGAATTGAAACACAAACAGGCTCTCTACCCAATTTGTGTGATCTGCAAGCTGCTACACTGAACGTCAAGTGTTGTTGTGAATGGCCATCCGTGCCCCCAGACCATCCTCCCTCCACTCCCTCCCGTACCTTTTCACTCCCCTCTGAAAGACTCTATTGCCAACTTAGAGAACCCATTTACCCTTGTGGAAATTGACTATGGTGGTTGTTTAAAAATTTGTCCGGGGGACAAAGTCCGTCCAGTAGGTTTACTGGTAAATTTCAAAACAATTCTTGAGGAACTTATGGCCCATTTATGGTACAGGCCTACAACGCTGTCTCCTGTGAGGTCACCCTTCCCTCGCAGTCAAAAACAGCCCATGTGGCTGTCATCCCTAAGCCTCAGCAAGGATCGTATCCCCAAGTCTGTTCAGCTACCACCCATCTTCTAACTTAAAAATATAGCAATACTTCTTACCAACAGGTTTGATCCTCATCTTACCGATTCCTATCCACAAAGAATCCACACGAAGTGGTGGTTTGTGTGGGCAGTGAGGGCCAGTACAATACCCTAAAGACTCAGTCCAGATGCACCAAGTGACAACCGAGGTGATCGATCCTCACCTTAGACAACGAAAAGTCCTGATAGGTCTCATGGCCTTTCAGACTCTAGCAACATTGGTTTAGGCCCAAACTTCCTGACAAAAATTCTCAGTCTCTTTACATTATACCACCGCAAGACCAAAATAATGGTAGCCCTCAACCTCATTCCCCACCTAATGGCATTCTGGCAGGGCTGCACCTGTAACCACTACATGCTGGTAGGGGATCCACATATTTGCGACAATACACAGTAACCACAGTCAGAGGCATACAGGTGCTGGAACAGAGTACAAATGTTCTACTGTCGGTGGGATGTCTATTGGTCTTAGATCACAGAAGCTCACACTTCCCTCCATGCCGAGCTAGAAAAGTTTGGCCGTTGGTCATGACTTTCTTTAAGGTGCAAATGACAAAATCTGAAGCCTCAATGTGTCGCTCCCAGCCATGATGTTCTTCCATCCCCTTTCTTTTACCACGCCCACACTTTGCCATTCGCAGGGAGTGGCACACGGTATCTCCCTGATTGACTTGAAAATGCCCCCTGATTTTAATAATGGAGAATCTGCATTCCCACCCAGAAGAACTAGTGGCCCTTTTTCGCTCAGCGGAGCTAGCTATTGAACCCTAAGCTTGTAATTCTAATGGAAAACCCAAATGTACAATCTCTCAACAGCCTTCTCTGACTCCAGTTAAAGGCGTTGTCCGAGCCCACACCAACCCGTCCCTTATCACAGCATTGTTATGCAAACAGAGTGGGTGTCGTGTCCGATGGTTGCTGAATCAGCAATGCTTCCGCAGAATGTTTGTTACATGGGGACAGATCGGTCATGACAGCCGTGCGGGGGGGAAACCAGCGCGGGACACGGAGGGGCACCAGGAAGTATAGTACAGTTATTTTTAAGCAGCCCCTTCCGGGCACCTTTGGTTAGTAGGATAGCTATAGGACTTATTGAGGGTGGTTATCCACGGTCTCTGTATGATAGTACTGCCCCCGTACAGCTGGATTTCTCGTAATAAAACATATTTTTAAAAAAGGGGGGCCTGGACTGAATGGACCCATGTGGCCCTCACTGGTTAAATACAACCTTAATGAGTGTGTCATTAATGACGAGCTTTGCTTACCCATTGCTTATCTGTGAAATACACAAAATTTCACCTAGACCCACTGTACACTCACTTTATGTACCAACCTTTTTTGCAGCACTGATCAAATGCCCATGAAAAGCCCAGATACCACAACTAAGGGGCAGATTTACTTAATCGGTCCATTCGCGATCCAGTGGTGCAATTCTCTGCTTAGTGGAGTCGGGGGGTCCGGCCAGGATTTCACTAAGTAGTGCCTCCGACGTCCACCAGTGGCGATGCTTGCTGTGATAAAGTCCGCCGAGGCCCGCTTTTTTTTTTTTTGGAATGCGGCTGTTTTTCCGAATCGTCGGAGTTTTCTTCGGCCAAGGCCCCCCGATTTCAGGAGCACTTGCATTCAAGCACCGATGCACCACAATCCGATAGTGTGCCGCCAAAATACCAGGGGTCAATACAGGGAAAAGTCGGCGCAAATCGGAACCTATTCGGGTACCACGTTGGGAAACGCTAATCGGGCCCTTAGTAATGACCCCCTAGTGTTGCTGTCTGTGATTTGTTTTAAAAAGTCACACCATTTGCACAAAAGAAGTAGAAAGCAGTTGTTCTTTCTTTCAGCCAAGTTCATGCAGCAGAGACCAGGGAGCTTGAGCTATGCACTACGAGTTGGCAACTGTTGTGAAAAGTGTGAGACTTTTTCACATTAAAATATCCCTATTGTTCTCTCTTTTTGGTGGATGTGCTTTATAATAATGAAATAGGGTGGGCTAGAGCTAGTTTATGCAATCAAAACAGGTAGTGGTGCCAGATCTTTACACCAAATTGAAAAAGGACGTGTGTGTGAGACAGGGTTCCCCATACGTGTGTCACATTGTTGAAAAAAACTTATCATGGCAAGAATTCTACCTTAGTAACTGATCAAAATTTACATTTCATCTGATTGATTGGCTACTCTTGTAATGTTGTAAACAGATGTAAAAAAGGACTTTTTTGTACATCATCATGCTTGTATAATCCTCTTAGATATACTGATCAACGATATAACCTTTGATTCAGTACTTATTTCCACTTTCATGCTGAATCCATCAGCTAAAATGGAATAATTATTACGTATCAATACCACAAAAAATAAAAGCAGTATTTTTATGTAATGAGGACTGGTTGGTAGGCTCTTTCCTATTCCTATTATATATACATGATTATATAATAGATAACCCGTAAGACCTGCTATCCAATATCGTATGTCATTGTGTTGTAAGCGGGTATCAGAGGGTCCAGACTAAATACTTCCCTGAATTGGAGTGGTGCTGCATAAACTAATAAAGAAAGCTACCACCTCATTTGTTTAAATTCTGGTTGACATCAGGAATGGGCGGATCGTAGTTACGCAATGTCGTAACCGTATGGGTGCTGGTACTTGCCCATGAAGCAGGGTCTCTGTTAGAACTCCCAGTCACTTGCAATTGTACATAAAATCTGTATTGACCATGCAAGACAGCAGTAAAAAAGCCAATATATACGCCAAAAACAGTTGTATTACAGTATTATGGAGGCATTCAGACCCCTAAACATAAACATACTAGTTATCCCCTATAAAATGGGGCTATTTCTACTGTTCACTTTTAGTAATTTCAAGATTTGTGTACTTGACAGCTATTAGAAGGGATTGTGTGGGGATTGGATTCGGACTGACTGCGGATCTAATATTTAAAATTGTGTCGCAAGACAGGCACTAAGACACGGGACCAAGAAGGAGAACTCCAGTGGACCTGAGCGGGGGAGCAACAGATCAGGAGGAAAACCGGGCACACCATCTTTGTGAATAGCACTGTAGGCGTGATAGTCGGACATGCTGTATTTCGGGAAACTCCTGTATTTCGTGGTGGTAAGGGTAAGTAAAGATCACTATCTGGGGAACCAATATCCTGTGTTAAACCTGTGAACAGAAAATAGTGCCCAAATGTTCTGAATCCCAGTTTTGGGAATAAAAAAAATTTAATTGCCACAACTTTAGCTGATAAACATAGTGAAGTGCCTATTTGAACTTTTAGATGTAAAAAAGTTGTTAGATCAAAGTTCTAGGTCATCACTTCATGTATCATGTGTGGGAAATGTTATTTTAAGAGAAAGGAATTGACCTGAAACATGGGATTTAAGATCACTCGGAAGTACGGCCTCTGATGTGGCATCCCCTAATATACTGAACAATGCTAACGGAGAATAATCTGTATTTGAACGATTCTACAAGAATCTTTATAGTTGTACTTTATTGTTACAATGGTTTTTAGACAAAACAAAATAAAAAAAGTAATTTAAGGAACCTGTCACCAGGGACCTCATTTTCACTAAGGACAGATTGCAGAAGCTTATTATACTCAGTGCAGCCTTTTATAAGCATTTGCCATTACAATGTGAACTGTGTGTGTAACTACTTTGCACCCTGACAAAATCCGGGGTAGTTGAAAGGGGCTGTACTTGGTTTGGTGCAGTTCAAAAACAACATGTGGACTTGTCTGTGTTACTCAGCTCAGATCTGAGCCCCACTACTTTTGTCTCCGTACAATCCCCCGCCTGCTCCTTCTCAGAGGTCAGAGCCTGGCGATATGACCATCGCATTGTGGAAGGGAGGAGCTGTACAGGAGCACAAAAGATGGAGGCAGCCTGCAAGCTCAGACGAAGTCACATGTTGTTTTTTGAAGCATCCAAACCCAAACTCCAGCCTCTGTGACTACCCCAGGATTTTGTAGGATGCAAGGTAAGTTATAACACACAATTTATATTGTAATTCAAATGCTAGAAAGCAGAAAGGCGCAGATGTGCACTGCGGTGTCTGGGATTTTACAAGTTGTCTTTATGTGATGAAAATAAGGTCCTTGGTGACGGTTCCATTTTTAGTCATCTACTGTTTTACCAAGATTTCTTGCTCTAGATAGAATATTAAATGAATTACTCAGAAATAGAAAACATCGATTCTCTCCATAATAGACTATACCTGTTCGTAGGTTTACATCATGGTAATACAGTTCTGCTCTACAGAAATAAATGAGGGTGACTTCAATAGCAAACAAAATACATGCGGAAAGTGCAGAAATGGAGATATTCAAACCATGTTTTTCTAATCTGCTCTAACACTTGTAATTGGTGACCTCCAACGATTTTAATTAGACAATAGATACAATTACATCTGCCTTTCTGTGCCAGCTTTGCAAAATACAAGCCCATAAATAGATGGGGGCAATTCCAAGACATGACTTTTGCAACCGTAGGCTGGGGGGGAACAGCACAGACAGAGAGTAGTGCCCCGGTGCAGAAAAAGTTTACTATGACCAAAACCGGGCAGTTTATAGCGGCTTGAAACTTGCACAGTATTGCTAAGAGATGTGGACTAGTGTTGATGCAGACCCAAAAACCCCAAAGTTCAGATTTGTACCAAACTTGTGTTAATTCTTGTTAACTCGTGTTATGTTAACTCTTTAAAAGCACTGGGAGTAGTTGCAAGAGGGCCTTTAAATCGCCGTGGTATGGGGTGTGAGCACCAGCCCGTACGTTGCGGAAACAGGCAACGCAGGTTGTACTGGTTGGGGTACCCAAACTGGTGACGAATTGTCATTTGGTTTCAAGACATACCGGTCACTAGTAGGATCTGTTTAGTAATGTCATGCCATTTGCTCCGATAATTTAGATTAATGTGTCATAGAAAACCTCTGTGTGCCTCTGCAAGCTGCTGTCCTTTGTGGAATTCTGTTAAGTCTATACAATTGCAGCAGTGCTTTGCAACTCATGCTTGCTAATGTGTCGTTATTTTTAGAAGAAACACTTGCTTAAAATTTGCTTGAACTTCCTATTCCTAAAACAGTATATCTGGGTTTGAGCAATGGTGTTATTACTGTATAGAGCAGACACCGTTTATGGAATCTACAAGACTGGCTCGATTGCCTAGCATACGTAAAGAGAGTGCTGCATTAGAAAATGAAACCAACTAAATGAGAGGTACCAAGTGAAAAAGCTTTTCGTCTCCCACTGAGGTGAATAGAAGAACAGTGTGTCAGAATGGCAGCGTAAGATAAAAATTTAGCAGCAGCAATGGTACCAGAAGTCTAATAATGCAAGTGAAAAGTAAACAAGTTTGCTAACTTCAGCCTGTACAGGCAAAAAGGATTGCGTATCGGTGAAAATCAAATAGAAATGTTTATAACATTTGAAGACAAAAGTGACACGGGAAATGTAATAAACTTGTAACTAGTTGATAAAGGAAAGCCCAATGAACCATGACCATAATTGCTAGCAGGAGAAGGAAGTTCCAGTCTGATGTAACATAAGCAAGGGATGCAGATGGTACATTACGAATCCAAAAGCCATAACAGTCAGAAAAAGCAATCGTGGGCACACACCAAAGCAATAAATAAAAAAGGATAACTGAACATACAAGAAACAAGCGAAATTTTCTCGGATTTTCCATTGCAAAATATGGAAAGTAGTTTGGGAGACAGTGAAGCTTACCAATAAGTAAAGTTTCAAGGAAGGAAAGGTTTTTTTTGCCCTAGAAAAAGTACATGCTAGCAACTTGGAAATTTTTCCCAGATTAAAAACGATGAGTGAGCAGGTTTTCCACATTGTTTTTAAAAGATAAATTAAAAAAGAAAATTAGGGGAAAAGCAAATTTGAACTGACTGAGAAGTGGAAATTCCTAGGATAAAGGTACGGAGATACTTTTATGTGAGTTTTCTTCATTTTCAGGAAACGTCTGTCAAAAATAGGAACAGTTTGATTCCGTGTTGTACATATTTATATCTGGGTACTTTATTCATTATTCTTAGCCAGTTCTTACTTTTACCATGATTTGCTGGTCCAGGAAAAACTTACATAGGCAAATGGTTGTTCTAGAACCTCAAGCAGGGTTTAAACTGACAACTCCTATGGCCATGAAGTGCAAAATGATTTCATTTCTAGTTCAAATTTGGCGCGCTTACAGGACAGTCCCGGTTAGTACAAGATAGGTCTTAGGTTATTCTTAAATTGAAATTTGTTTGTAAACCAGAAACTGCAATTAACAATGCAGCTCCAGAAAAAACAAATTTTTGTTCAATGAACAATTGGATTTTCCACTTTTTTTTTTTGGCTGCATGGAAACAAGAATTATCAGTAACACTTCATGAAACAGGACACCTTACAGATGATCATGGCAGCCTGGGATGAAAGTAAAACATCCAAAGAGCTTTACCAGAGGGTCACAGTGGGAAGAGAGAGAGAGGTCTGTCTGTAATAGCGAGGTCAGCTGTAAGTGGTGTCCTTAAGTCGGGACCGCCTTTTAGACAGTTTTTTGTTTTCTTGCACTATTAGTTATTCCTTGTACTTTTTTATAGTAAATTAAAACACGGTGTACTCAGACTGTAATACTGTACATTAGAAACTTAAATAAAACACCCACACAGTGGTAAGGACATAGGGATTAACACAGATGTTTATAAACGGATACCGGCTAAATTAATTATCTAGCTTTTAACATGTCATGAGACATTCCAAAAAAGCATGAAATTACTTTAGCAAGTGGGTTTATTTCATCAAGTAAAATTGTATAGTCATTGAATTAATTGATCTTGTCACTACAGTTTAAAAGGTATATTATATTGCCCACAGTGGTCAAAGGTTCAGTAACTCAATCTATCAATTTTTGGGGTTTCCTCTAGTTGGCACTGAATTTGATCTCCGTGAATGTCACATATGTCTTGAAATCTTGATGACACCGAATGTCAAATGTTCCGTGTTAAAAAAAGATCTTCAGCCTACCTTTTTATGTGTGCAGCAACAATAATATAAAAATGAGTCTGCTACATTTGAAAAATAAACACTTTGATGTGTTATCAAATGTAGATGTGTGTCCTAGGACCAAGTTGATTATATGATGGAAAAATATTTATCAAGGGCCTGATTAAAAAATCCCTGTATAAAAATGTTCCATTTCTACAGTACAATCTTACCATTGCACCCACTCCACAATGTTACATGACTTGTACAGAATAAGACTACGGCAGTGCGGCCAAGCATAAGACTATATCAAGAACAAGAATTACAGGAGCGCCAAGTTAAAACCATAAACAGAAAGTCTAGTCCATGCAGATATATCCAAGGAGAAAAAAACAAGTGATTTGTTTAAACTTTACCCCAGTATTTATTCCGTTTTTTCTACTCTAGTGCTGCAACAGGTTATTATTATGGCTGAAAGTTAAGTGTTTTGCAAAGTCTTATCTCCCTCCTGGGATAATATATCGACAGAAAAACAAATAACACGGCATAAGTTTAAAAGGATGAGATCAAAAATGAAAATAAGTTGTACATATAAAAAAAAAAAAAGGGTATAGGGTGAATTTGGCTGAATATGTGATTACCATTCGTTGAGGCTATTGATACAGAAATAGAATGAGCAAACCCAAAATGACAAAAGTTCGGGGCCATACTAACTTGGTAGGTTTGTGACTTACGGGACCCAAACACAAACTTAAGTCAGAAGTTTGGTCTGGGTTTGAAGTCTGAGTGTAACACGCTAAAGCTGGTTGATGGTCTCGCCAACCAAAAGATTTTGCAACTAGGAACTAAGCATGGCTGTGATTGGCCAGGCAGGACATGTGTGTATAGGAGGCAGGTACATGCCCTGGTGCTAATACAGAGAGGAGAAGATAGGGAAAGGCTGTTGTTGCTGAAGGCAGGGACTGGCAGACAGAGACAGGAAAGGGGAAGATTTTAGGTCAATTAGGGCTGTTAATAAATAGGGAGAATAGGAATTGAAAATAATTGCCCTGTGATGAACTGAACTGAATCTGTATAATGATATTGACCCATCTAGGGGCTCATTTACTAAGGGGTCCGAATGCGCAACTTCTTCAGGTTTCACGGCGATTTTTGATTTTGCCCGCCAATGTGGCCCCAGGATTTTGCCGCATCGGCCGCGGCTTTCACACGAGAGAAATCATGGGGCGCCAATCTCATTGTGGCCATCCGACAACCCGACGGATTACGGAAAAAAACCGGGAAATATTAAAAAAAAATTGTTCGTTGCAAGATCAAGCACCTCACCTGCACCAGCAAGAAGAAGGTGAACTCCCAGCGGACCTGGCCGCATGCAGAGAATCGTATAGTGTATGGAATAACACGCTCGCATAGTGGCAGTTACCGTGTGACAGATGTCTAATGTCCCCCCAAACGGTTCTAATAATGCAGTTCATGCCCGTTAATGTCAACGGTTGAATTAAGCTGTCAATGCATTGTTAATCACAAACTCATATGTAATCATTTACTGTCTAATCTTAATGCACTTAAGCAATAATCATACCACAGAACGGCCGGTCGATTGTCCAGTGGGTCTAGATACTGAAGTCACTGTCGGCATAGTCCAACCATCACTTATCACAGTCACTGTTGTCTAAATACAAATAGTCTCACACACAGTTAATGCTGTTATAGTGTCTGATAGTGGAAGTTGAGATATAGCTGTATTATGGAACCCATGCTTTTCGTATAGGGCAGTGAATTAAACAGGCATTTTATTTGGTTTATTCATTTTTTTAATAATTAATTCATTTCTTTAAAAAAATCTTTATTTTCGTTTAATTTATTTATAAGTACTTTTTTCTACAATTTTTGGCAGAGCAAGCAATGAGTCGGTAATTACATCTTTTTGCAGCCCTCTTACCCTTTTACTACACACTTAACCAGTCCCCTTTGATTTAATGGGGATAGCAAATGCTGGGGTCAAGTCCACGGTACCGAACCAAAGTTCTGCTGAAATGTCAAACACCAAATTTCAACAAACCCACTCATCCTTGTAATAACTTGTGATGATTATCATTAGCTTCAAGCTATAAAGCGCTAATCCAGAGTCCATCTTCGCATTGGGATATCCCTCGTTGTGTCCCAGTGTTTTTCTTTGGGTGAGGGAGTATGGGGAATATGATTACTAGGGGGGGGCTGCCATGGGCCAATTGTAATTACTGGGAGAAGGCTAATGGGCAAGGTTTTGCATGTTGGGGCATTTTAGGACTGGGATGGCTGCTTTGGGGATTCATTAGTGAGGGAGGCTGATGGCCATTTGGTTAGTAAGGGAAGGCTGTGGGCAGGATTGTATGGTGGTGGGAACGGCCAACATGATGACGAAGGCCAGAGGGTTCTGGAGCCTCCCACGGTGGTGTCTGGACCTCACCAAGGATCAATTCAGAACCATGTGCCGCTTCCACTAGCAATGCTGCATCTGCACTCCTGCCACGTTGAATGAACATGCCAGGTGCGGGGATCGATGCGGCCTTTGGCATCTAATGCACCTGTTAGTGCAGACCCTCGAGCGGGAGCGGTCCCTCACTCCGCCATGATCAAGCCACGTCCCCACCTATGTTTCTAGCTGAAGGAAACGTATATGGGGGCTGTTTATAGCCGATGAATGAGAACTCTTCCCTCAGATGCAATCTGTAAGACAATAAATTAACCTAAATGATTTGCAATATGAGGCTTAACAATTCTGCAGCATTCTTTGTTCACAATGTCAGTGCTTTGAGGCATGAATCTGCCAGACGAGCGTACATGGCCAAAATATCTGACATGTGGGAGGTATAAAGTAGAAAACAAAATAGACTCCTCCAATCCCATAAGTATCTGTGCGTCAACCAGATTTACAGTAAACGTGAATATGTCACAGAACCTTCCAATTATTCTACAGCATTCCCCTGTAATGTTATTTACAACCGTATTATACTGCATTCATATTATCATTCAGAATTAAGTTCACATTGATAAAGCCGGTTGCAGTTAAAGGGCTGTTGTAATGCGTATTCCTCAGTAGTGAAATACAAATAGATGCCATCCATCGTGGTATATTAGGTTCAAGAGAGGCCGGAAGCCTTTCTGACAGAGAAAAAATATCACGTGTTATGGGGAGATAAACATTTATTTAATCTTAAGGTTTGGACTTGAGACTTGGTCTTTTTCCGGATTATGTAACGATGTAATCCTAAAGGGTTTGTAAACAACTGTATTTAACAGACAGAGGAGGGATGGCATCTATTTGGTATTTCGCTAAGAGGAAGAAGTTAAGTTATTCAAACAAATCTAGCTCCAATATATTCAAAGCACTAATTCGGACTCCAAAAATTGGATCAGCCGGTCCGTTATTAGAAGACCAAGACTACAGGGAACATACACAAGGAAAGGCTATTCTTACCAGCTTTATAGGGAGCAGGCTGTGGTGCGCCAAACACATCCATCTCGACATGAGCGAACTGTGGACACACACATCACGCTGTCTCTTAGTATTAGTTCTAGGACAGCAAGTCTATGGGACACCGGAAAAAAAAACTCTGCCTTCTAGCAGTGCCATGATCACTAACATGAGAGTAAGAACTTATGCCATTGCAAAATTACAAGGACAGATGTGTTTTTTTGCAAATAAGTACTTTTCAAAACAGAATTGTTTGAAGATTATCACCACCCACTGCCCATTATCTGAACACGCTTTTATACATCTTTACTATTTGAATTTTGTATAAAAGACAACGAGAGCCATAACTACTTATTGTAGATTACCTCTATAAGTTTCATTTTTGGAGTGTAAGGATTATATTATGACATATACATTGTTATATTTACATTATTTTAAGAAGAAAAATCCAACTGATGTTATCTATGTATATTATTTTATTCTGCTATTATTGTGGAATTGCTCTGGTAGTTGACAGGTAGCACGTGCAGGAAGCGTGCACACGCAGGTTAAACGTCCAACTAAGTGTTTATTCACACTTGCAAACAGAACAAATTAGCTTGTCTTAGGCACATGAAAAAACATATAATAAAGTAATTCTGCAGGCAGGGCTGTCTAATACCTCAGACCATAGCTATCCGGGGGGGTACCAGCGGCCTGGCAACACGCCTTGGCCAGCAGCAAGACAGGAGACCCTCAGTTACCTTTGTTTTTTTTACTTCGTGAGAATGCAATTCTCACTTCAGTCTCCAGGTAGGGCCTCTCCTACTGCTTATGGATTGCAGACTAAATCAGACCCTAACGAGGCTGTGACCTGCACCGTTCGGCTTATACAAAAGCCAGGACCGAAGCCCGGGTGGAGTAGGCAGTGACCCACCTACCAGGGCCTACCCTACCCATAATAAGAAGGCCAGTCACGGAACATTCTATTCAATGTGTCTGTGTTAGCTAGGCCAACAAAGGACAAAACAGACTATTCCGCTATATATGTCTGCATTAACCTTGGTGTGTGTACTGCAGACAAACCAGGCTTTTACCACCAGCAGTTCATCTGCCTGTAGAACCGATAGCGTTTCCCACCACAACACTGTCTCACTTTCTATCTACCCACTCCCCCTCAGTTCAGACCCACCGAGGTGCGAACTCCTGAATTAAGCAATGCTTGTTCGGGAAAAGGCATCGCATTGCCCTGTAGCTTCCCGGCTCTGTTGATCCACCCTCGAAACGTGAAAATTTTGGAGGGACAACGAACCACCTAGTGACCCTAGTTAGTGGTGATCTCTCTGCTAGAGATAGGTTGGTTGCCCCTCGGTGTATGTAAACAAAGACCCGGCGCAGTTCGTTGTCCGAAGATCGATTTATTTTACAATATAATGAAATAAATATTCTAACAAGATCACAAAGTCAAGACGCGTTTCGGATACGGAGCGGAGACAAAGCTGAGAGAAGGATCCGCTCCGGATCCGAAAACGCGTCTTGACTTTGCAATCTTGTGTTAATATTTATTTCCATTTTATTGTAATAATAAATCTATCTTCGGAACGAACTGCGCCGGGTAGTGTTTAAGATCTAGGACAACCCAAGAGATCTCTAGCAATAGAGATCCACCCACTTACTATTCTCCAACTTGGTCACGGGGTACAGCGACACCCGAAGGCAGCACTTAGTTCCACTCATAGCGACTAAGCGTTGTTGCCATCAAGCACAACACAAGAGTGAGTGCAAATTTGCACCTGATTGAACTTTTATATTGAGGATCCTACACATGAGCGCCCCCGCTCTCTCTTTACTTGCTTATAGCACTAGGGACCCTGGCATTATTATCCTGAGTTTACTCATCCACGTGAGAGGAGAGTGGGTCAGTATGAGACGGAACAGTAGTCCCAGCAAGTAGTACGTAGGGACTCTAATGGCCCACTTTATCGGCCAGACATTCCTTCTCTACGAGTTACTTGTAATTTTTTTCAGCTGGCGGTGAGCTTCATGCTCAGGTAAGTAATGGGGGTGTGTCCTCGCCATTCACCTCCTGAGAAGGACGCTCCCAGTCCACATCTGACGAATCCGTCTGCACAAACTTCTCTCTTGTGACGTCTGGCGCAATGAGGACGGGAGACCACACAACGCAGACTTCAAGGCCTAAAAGCACCTTCGGCTGTTCATTCCACCGCCACCATGACGGACTTGTACCATTCCAGCAGGTCTGTCGGGAGCGGACTGGTGGCCCAAAGTTTGGTATATAAACCGTCTGTAGTACCCTACATGCCCAGGAATGCCTGACTTCGCTTGTGGCTCACTGCGTTGAGGCCACAAAACCCTTGTATAGCGTCAATTTTTTCTTGTTGACTGAGTTTTTAATTATACCGACCGATCACATACCCCAAATGTGTGTCTCCTCCATTCCCAGCGCACACTTCTGGGGTTTGCAGTCAGCCCGCTGCCCTAGGGAGTTTCACACGGCCTGTACCTTGGCCAAGGACTCGCCCAGTCTTGGCTGTAGATGATAATGTCATCTAGATAGGCGGAGGTGTATCTCCTATGTGGCTTTTAAACACTATGTCCATTCAACCGTGAAAGGTAGCGGGGGGCCCCATGAAGCCCAAACGGTAATAAACATAGTGAAAAAGGCGCCTCAGGGGTGATAAAGGCTGTCTTTCTTAGCATCATCTGTAAGGGGTACATGCAAATCCTTTAGTTAGATCCGGGTGGTGAAGACCGAGCACCCCCTAGTTCTAAATAAGCTCGCTCACACGGGGCATGGGATAGCATTAAACTAGACACGTCATTCCAATTTCTTAAAATCGTTGCCAAAATGAACGTCCCAGCTGGTTGGGGAATTAGAACAATTGGAAATGGCCCACTCACTTTGGACTCGACTCAATAACCGCCTTAGTTCAGCCCATCTCTGAACTTCTTCTGATATGGCTTGTCTACGAGCTTCAGGGAACTCTGTACGGCCTAATATTACCCTTACCCTGGCCTCAGTGGACAATGAATGCTTTATTACAGATGTGTAGCCTGGCAAACTCTGACCCCAGAAACAATCTCAGTATTTCTTGCTAAAAAAACTCTCGAGCCTCTCGCTGTTGTCTTGGTAAGGGTATCGGGCTCTCTATTCGCACTCTGCCTCCGGCAAGGCTTATCGGCAGCCATGTGAGGGTAGCGCAGGAGTGGACTGGCCAGGAAAATCTCCTGTTGCAGGACTCTCTCTGTCTGTCCAGGCCTTCAACAGCTTTACATGATAAGTCGCTCGGGTTTTCTCCGTCGGGCTGAGTATCTGTAGTTCACCTCTCCTATTTTCTCTATAACCTCATACGGTCCTTGACATTTTTAGCGAGAAACTTACTTTCTAGAGTGGGGACTAGCGCAACACACGATCAAGAAGGACTAAAGCTCCTTACTTTGCGGACCTGTATAAACCCGGCCTTTGAGTTCTTGTGGCTCCTCCATATGCTCTTTGCGATGAGGCATGACGGCTGCCAACCAGGTCCTTGGATATCTGCCGATATGGTCTATCACACTTTGTGGGGGGTTGGGATCTGTTTCCATGTATCCTTGGCTATGTCAGGAGACCCTGGGATGTCTGCCATACACTAACTTCATGGTGAGAACCCAGTAGAGGCTTGTGGGGACCTCTCGGGGGGGAAAAAAAATGGGGCGGGGGCGAAAATTAAATATGGCAATAGTACATGCCAGTCTTTCAATCCTTGTTACCACTTTTTTTAGCATATCTTAAAGTTGTGTTTGAACCGTTCTACCCAATCCATTCCGTTGAGGATGGTACACAAGAGGTTGCGTAACTGTTAAATTAAAAGAGCGACCATAGATCCTTGGGACTTTACATAAAAGGAGCCCCTGATATGTGAGGATCTCCTTGGGAAGTCCCACCCGAAAGAACATGGCAAAACCACCTCTTAGCAAATTAGTTCGAAGAGGTGTGCCGCAGTGGGGATGGCCTCAGGATTGATCGGGGTAGCCATAGTCCAGGACTACCAGACTATGCTGATGCCCCCCGAGCTAGATTGAACTAAGGACCCCGCCCCATAATCCATGAGACCCTTCAAAGGGACACTCACAATAATGGGCAGAGGTACCAACGGACTTCGAAAGTGTACCCATGGGAGCATGCATGGACCACAATCACGGCGTAAGTTTCACAATACCTTATACCCTATTCAAATACTCTGGCCAGTTTAAAAACGCTTTTATCTCTTTTGCAAGATGCGTTCAGATTGTGTGGTACCTAGGTGCCCTCCCAATCACAGGCTTATGTGCAAGGTCTAACACCATCTGACGGTTAGGCTGCATCTTAGGCACCCACTTAACTGCTCCCAGGTATTCACAGTGGATCCTTTCAATGCGGGGGTAACAACACCTCATGATTTACCACCCAAACCGACGAGGCAAGGGAACAACTTATCCGCAACCTGGGGGCTGAGGTACGCCATTAATTTCTCCACATTTTCTCTGGCGCGGAACAGAGTGGGGTCCCATGGAGTTGCGGCACGTAACACAAAGTCAGCTCACCGGGCGATACCTCCACCAACAGAAAACGCGCGGTTCCATGGTCACTACCTCCTCAGTTTCGGCCCTGCCATCCACACTAGGGGAAAATTACCACTTCATCTTCTGTGGCGGTCACGCTACGGCAGAAGGAACCCAGAGTCTGGGTAACAGCTCGGCTTCAGAGATCTGACCAGACAACACAGAGAAACAACCCCAACTCTATGGTTTCCCCGCCATAGAGTCCAGAAATGGAGATTCGTCCCGTCCCAAGATAGGTCATGGGCAAGTCTGACAACCGCTGCCTCATGTAGTGTCTCTACACAGATGAGGTCTGGAAGTTAATAACGTGCGTGGGGCGGTCGGCCTTACATCCCAGGATGCACAGGAGACCCAATTGTGCGCCCTGTGACTGCCTTGGGGTGTCTGTAGGGACCCCATTAATCAAGGATCACCCGGACTGCTGAGTCCAGCAGGGCCAACGCTGGGATGCTCTGCCACAGTCACCCAGGCACAGGTGGCGCTACATCAGCACAGAGCGGGGGCTGTAAGTAAGCTGTGTAGACAGGGGACAGCATAGAGAGTAAACCCGTCTGGCGGAAACTGCGTAAGGCCATGGGCCTCTGAGAATTGGAGCACGCATGTTGAGGCCCGCAATATGACCTGGCTCCTGGCAGGTCCCGTATCAAACAGGTGGGGTACTCCCCACCCTCCAGCTCCCCGGGGTACTTCCGGACATTGGGCGTTGTACCTGCCCGGGAATTTTGTGATTGGTGACAAGACCTTCCGGTGCACTTAAGGCAGTCTGGGATAAGGGGGGCTGTTCTTTGTTAGGCCTGAGTGGCAAAAACCTCTCACCAACCCAACAGCGCATCGGCATCCAGACGGGTACCCTGTCCCAACCCAATGTTGCGATCTCACCCGGTCAGGGCCTCAGGGGAAACCGTCCCAAACAAACCTTTCGACCATCTGTGGCTGTGTTGATGTCTGCCGGTGAAGCCACTGCGGGACGACAAGTGCACAAGTAGGTGCCATCTGCCCCCTCTAGGTGGTAGCGCCTCCTGGTAATCTCCATCTATTTACGCTGGTGAGCGAGTAGATGCGGATCCACTCCTAGTCGGGCCAAGATCTCTGCCTTTACCTTGGAGTAGTCCGAGGGCATACTCCTCGCTCAGGTCGTAGTTATGCTTTGCTGAGATTCAGCGACGAGGAAGGGGGCCAACACCTCTGACCAGTGTTTGCTGTGGAAACTCTCTCGGGTGGCACCCTCTCAAAGCCTGTCGTGATAGGCCTCCACCTCATCCTCGGCGGTCATTATGGTCATAGCTTTGCCGGACCTCTCTGGGTCCTACCGTGTGACATTTGCTGGGAAGGTCCTTGCTGAGCAGCGGTCAGGTGTTCTCTGCTGGGCAGCAATCTGTTAGAGTCTCTTGCTGCTGCACGTTGGGACGTGTACAAGCTGCTTGATTGTAACTCTGACGTCTTCCCTTGGAAGTGGTTGGTGTTGGTGGCTTCTTAGGGCGCCGCATTACGTCGGTTTTTCGACCGAACAGAGGAGGGACCACCTTGTATCACCGGGGAGAGTTTTGCGTCATCTTCCAGTCGCGCTCTTCGAACGTTTATAGGGGAGTTGCGCTTGCGAGGCATCGGGTGTTGGAATGAGTTTGTGGTGCGTTGCTTGGCGTTTCCCCCGCTCTCTGTATCCCCGAATCTGAGTATTAGCTTCATTAATTCTAATTGCATTTTTTTTGTGAAGGGGGTATTGTCCCGTTCGTCCGGCCCATGATGTTAATACATTACTGGGTGCACGTTCTGGGGTTGCCTTGCCCTTGCCTCTGGTAGTTGGAATGTTTCGGGTGGAATCCGGCCGGTGTGTGAGGTCAGGAGGGCAACGGAGTTACGGGCCCGCGTGCATTTGTCGAAGTCGGACCTGAACGGCAAGTGGTAATGGTGATCGCAGCGGTGACTGACTTCGGTTTGGTTCGCGGCGGGTGGCGGATCTGGGGGGCGATGGGGCGAACCGCCCCTGCACCACGGCGGTTGGAGGTGGTGTCGGACACTAGGCTGTAATGGGTTCTTCGATGCCGGGGCGGGGTGATTCGGTGGGACCTGTCACTGTCCCCCGCGGCGATCAGAACGCCTTAGGGTTATCTTATCTGTTCCAGGTGTGTGGGATTCGTCTCTTTGGTTTCCTAGCCTGCGCCGATCGTCGCTTTCTGGTTAGGCCAGAAAAAGAGAGGTCGAGCGTGTGGTTGTTAGTGTGTTTCCGGTCTGGCTGGTTATAGCGGGGCGCTGTGGGTCCCTTAAGGTAATCGATGGTTGCCGGGGATGTTCCGCTTCATCGTCGAGGGCGTTGCTGGCGCGTGGGTTAGCGTTCTACTGACTCAGGTGTTCCCCTGCGTTCTGGCTGGTCCCGCCGCCGTTTTGCGCGGGGCTAGGTGGTTTTAGCCATGGCGGCCTTTGCGAGGTTTTAGTTTACTAGGGTGGCGATGGCGATAGGCATTCGCGGCGGGGAAATTAGTCCCCGTTAATGCTGGTATGTCGAGCAAGTCGATGTCGAGAGGGCCGTGGATCGTGTCCTGCAGTCGAGGCCGGTGATTGATGGTTTGTGTCGGCGGCCCCGCGCCTGGCGGGTTGGGGCCGGCTGTTGCCTTGTGCGGGGTGTCTTAGCTTGGGGGGTGCGCCGGGAGACGTGGGCTTCTTGGTGGCGACGCGATTTGGTGCACCTGTTGTCTGCCGCTCCCTGCCATTTGTGCACGCCCTGCTCAGATTCGCGGACGACGATCCGGGTCGTTGCCGTCGTTGTCCGCGTTTATCCTGCCGGGACCGTCTCGGTCTCGTACTCAATGGGTGTATGCGGTCGGCGGTGGTTCTGGTCATCTTGGGGCACGCCCCTGAACCGCTGGGGTAGGAAAGGGAGTAGGAAGAGAGGAGCGGTGTTGACTGGCCTGGTTGGGTATAGCTCGTGGGGGATCCTACCCGTCCACCTGTGATGTTTTGGGTTGGGGTGTGCTGGGTATGACCAGATGTGGCTTCGTTTGCGCGTTTCGGTACGTGCGAATTGTCTGGGGCGGCAGGTCATTGTGTGAGGAGTTGTACGCGGTCACTGTCCTCCGGTGCGTTAGGCGGGGATTCCGGGATGCCCGGGGGCGTGGGCTAGTTGTTGGATTTCCTCCAAGATGGTCTTCGTAGTGGGGGGACGCGGTGGTGTTATGCGTAGCGCGCGGTTCTGTTGTTAGCGTCTTCACTCTGTTTAGATGGGAGCTGGTAATAGGACAGGGGTTTGTGGTTGCTGCGTTGGGTGTGTGGGTATGATTGTCCGTACTCCAGCTGATTTCCGTGCCTGTGCGCCCTCGGTCTGCCTCCCTATCCGTTTATCGAGAGAGATCGGCCCCGCAGGCTCATCTCTAGTGGTTCGGTTTGTAATGTCGGTTGCGGCCTGTCATAGGGCGGGGTGCTTCTTCTCGATCGCGTGTGGCCGCCCTCTTCTGCTGGGGGACGATAAACAGGGTCGTGTTTGACCCGCCATTGGTGTGTTACGCCGCTAGCCTGCAGCGTCAGCGAGTCTAGGCGGGCATTTCCTTGGGGGTGGGGTTGACGTTTTTGAGGGTCTGTGTGGGGGTTAGTCAGAATGGCGGTATCCTTTAGTAGTTTTGCTTGGCCTCTCTTGCTTGGTGGTTTGTTGAGAGTCCCTGCTGGGCAGATCTCCGGGCGGTGTGCGGGCCACGAGAGATCCGACACCCTCCCGGCCCGCCGGGCTCGGAGGCGCACGGGTTTTCCAGGGCTTCTCAGTTAGAGGGGCCGTTCGTTACGGGCGTGTGAACTCAGCCGTCGGGTGCAGTTGTCCAGAGGGCCCTCGGCCTTGTGAGGTGCTTTAGCGCTTGCGGAGTGAGTGTTAATTTGCCCACCCCTGCCCTTAGGCGCGGCGGCTGGGGTTTGTTGCGATGTGTCGGTTATGGTAGGTCGGTCGGTTAGCTTGCGTGTCCCCTGTGCGCGCGGTGGGCCGGTTTGCTCTTGCAGTTTTTGAAGCGGCACTCACGCCCGCGGTGGTTGCCACGGTGTTTGCGCTGTTTGCTGTCATTCGGTTGGTGTTGAGAGCTTCGGGGTCCGGTACGGGCGCTGTGTTGGGGCATCGTGGGTGGTCTGCCGTCGCGCGTGCGAGGCTTGCCGCCGTGGTGTCCGTCGGGGCCCGCGGTACTAGCGGTGGCTGGCGCTCGTTTTCCGGTGCGTGAGCGCGTTGCGTCATAGTGGATGGCGTCCGCGGGTCGCCCGGGGCTTACGAGCTCGTACCCGGTCTGGTGGCGGGGTTGGAGGGGCGCGCCTGGGAGCGCTTGACCCTTTTCCCCTCCCGGTTTTCAGGGCTGAGTGTCTAGGCTGTTATGCGCTTCATCTGTTAGACTGTCATCCTCAGCCTTCAGTTCGCGCGGGTGTATTTGCTGTGCGGTGTCCAGTAACCACGGCTTGCCCGTTGGTGCACCTTCTTGCGGGCACGGGGACGTTGATTTGGCCTACATAATCCAGCTGGAATAGGCGAGAAATTGCCTCCGCCGCGGTGCTGTGCGCTCTGCGCGTAGCGGGGGGGTACCGGGGCTTCGGTCGGATGTGTGCTCCTCCCGTAGGAGGCCTATGACCGGTCGTTTTGGCCTGCGGTTCGGGGGGTGCGTACGTCTCTCGTTGCATGTGTGTGGCAATGGGCGATAAAGATGATGAGGGTCTAGGCCGGGTGGTTGCAGCGTAAGGTTGATAGAGTGGGCGGGAGCCCACGGGGCTGGGCCCTGATTGTGGTTTGTGAGGTGCGGCTGCTGTTATCTAGCAGTGGTGGGGCGTAGAGCAGGGAGTCCGTGCTATCGGGGTTCGGGCCGGGAGGTTCTGGTCGGGCAGGCGTGACGGGGGGGCGACTTACTGGGGGCCGCTGGGGGTAGGGCCGGGGCAAGTGTCCGTGGGGAATCGAGAGAGGGGTAGTGCTGGGGGGAGTACGGGGCGGGGCGGCGGACTTTTAGTGGTGGATGAGTTACTATGTGTGATTTAATGATTAATGTCATTTTCTTTTTTTTTAATGTTTGATTTTATAGTTGTATTTTTTTGGCTGTGGCTGCAGCTTCAGTGCTGTCAAACTTCACAGACATTGCAATAGTGTATACTCACTGCACTTTGGCCGCTCCATCCACCATATGGGGAATTGCCTGGTAGTTGACCGGTAGCGTGCAGGAAGCAGTGACACACGCAGAGTTTTAAAAGTCCAAACTTAAGTGTTATTCAACATTGCAAAAACAGAACACAATCAGCCTTGGTTAGGAACATGCAAAAAAAACATTATAAAAAGTAATTCCTGACCCGGCTAGGCGCTGTCTAATACCACTTGACAGACACTTAGAGAATCCGGGGGTACCAGGCATGCCTGGCACACGCTCTTAGACCAGCAGCAAGACAGGAGCCCTCAGTTACCTTTGCGATGTGAGATGAAACTCACTTCTTCAGCTTACCAGGTAGGCATCACCTATGCTTCGGCTGCAGACTAAGATCAGACCCTAGACGAGGCTGATGACTGACCTGGGGCATACAAAAAAGCCCGGAACGAAGCCCAGCGGCGTGGAGAGGAGTCCCACTACAGCATCCCCACTCCATAATAAGCAGGCCCAGTACGGACATTACCAAGGTCTGTGTAGCTAGGGCCAACACAGACAAAAAAACAGACTATTCCTGCTTATAATGTCTGCATAACCCTTGGGTTACTTGCAGACAAACCCAGAAGGCTTTACCACCAGGCATTCATTGCCTGTAGGACAGATAAGCGGTTGTCCCACACAACACCTCTCACTTTCTCACCCATAGATTATATCTGGATGTTCCGGTACCAAATACTTTTTTATGTAATAAACACAATTTATTGCTAAAACATTATCTCTACTATGCAGTTTTCAATTGATTAGTTCTAAAGGAGTCAGGCAAAACATGGTTATTTTAGAAAGCAAGGAAAAAACTGCGGGTGGCAAGTGGTTGCAATAATAAAAATCTAGTCAAGTGAAAAAATACAGCTTGTACAGGCAATTTGTCTTTTAAAAAACTCTGAATATTGATAAACTACACAGGACCACATTACCAGCCTTACTTAAAAATCTTTCTAAATCACGCTTGTCAGAGATAGTTGGCTTCAGGCCTTGAATTCACCCATTGCCTTGTGGAATATGAAAAGCCCTCCAGGGCAGAAAGACAGGGGTCATGAGATATAACAGTAATGGTGCTTGCTAGAACTCGAACGAGCATCAAGCTCGGACGAGTATACTCGCTCATCTCTAATTAACAGTGATGTGCAAATGTTTATGAACCATAGATAAATTTTTTTATTCCAGCAAAAATTTGACCTAAAACTTCATCAGATGTACAAGTAAATTAAGAGAGCCAAATTAATTGAGTCAAGAATACTAGAATTGATCAATCTAGTATATAAAGTGACGGTTCCAACTAGTTATAATCTACATGTTTTTCCGAAACAAAAATGCATTGCTTAATGCATGTTACAGATGTATTGCATACAGTAATACTGCACATTCTTCACTCATCAGTATTGTCTGCTGAATAGCCTCAGCTGCTGGGCCCACATAGCCTGGGTCACATAATAACCACTATGACTGCTACAGTGGTTGTTTCCTCCATGTCTTTGAGTGTCCAAATTAGGTGAACCACTGATTTCAGTATCTGCTGGAGCCCTGTTGAACCAATAACTGCAACTAAATGTTTCCATTGAGAGGCTTGGAGAAGATTTCAGAGGTTTACAGGAATTTTAGCCCATTGCTCTGTCTGACCGATGTCTCCGTGCCCCGATGTCTCCGTGCCCCGATGTCTCCGTGCTCCGATGTCTCCGTGCCCCTATGTCTCCGTGCCCCTATGTCTCCGTGCCCCGATGTCTCCGTGCCCCTATGTCTCCGTGCCCCTATGTCTCCGTGCCCCTATGTCTCCGTGCCCCGATGTCTCCGTGCCCCGATGTCTCCGTGCCCCGATGTCTGTCCCGGGATCCGCTGCTCTTCTTCCACTGAAGTCTCCCCGATGTCACCGATGTCACCGTGCCCCTATGTCACCGTGCCCCGATGTCTCCGTGCCCCTATGTCTCCGTGCCCCTATGTCTCCGTGCCCCTATGTCTCCGTGCCCCTATGTCTCCGTGCCCCGATGTCTCCGTGCCCCGATGTCTCCGTGCCCCTATGTCTCCGTGCCCCTATGTCTCCGTGCCCCGATGTCTCCGTGCCCCTATGTCTCCGTGCCCCGATGTCTCCGTGCCCCGATGTCTCCGTGCCCCTATGTCTCCGTGCTCCTATGTCTCCATGCTCCTATGTCTCCATGCTCCTATGTCTCCGTGCCGCTCCGTGCCGCTGCCCGATGTCTCCGTGCCACTGCCCGATGTCTCTGTGCTGCTCCCCGGTGTCTCTGTGCTGCTCCCCGGTGTCTCTGTCCTGCTCACCGTGTTCTTCAATGTGTTCTTCACACATATATATTGTTCTTCACATACTATTTTGTTCGCACCACTGTGTTTTTTTAATTAAATGCTCGATCTCGAGCAGGGGAAATACTCGTCCGAGCAACGAGCCGTTTCGAGAACCTTAATACTCGAACGAGCATCAAGCTCGGACGAGTATACTCGCTCATCTCTAATTATATCATGAGGCCCCCTTTCTTGAGACTTGGGTCGGTGGAGGGTTTATAATGTCAATCTTGGGAGAGAATCTTAAGGGATTTGCAACTGGGCATTCACATTCAATCTAATTCATCTCCCATATACATACATTACAACAATTGGATGTTATTTTAGAAAAAGGTACCTGTGCGAAGAGAATTTCCCATAAACGTAGACGTATGGTCCCTTAGAAATGAAGGGCAGGTGTCCTTGGATATGACCACCCCTGCTGGAATGATTGCGCAAAACAACAACTAGTTTTCTCATATGAAGTGACCCAGAGTTACTGTATATGTACTACAGATGTCCTGTGGTAATGAACATTGAATCCAGGTAGTCTGATGCCTCAATACCGCATCTCTGGCTAACACGTGCATGGGTGGTCATATCCAAGGACGGTTATCTTGTTTTTAAAGGACAACATGACTACATTTCTACAAAATTATCTTCACACAGGTAGATATTTTTTAATAACATTCAATTGAAAAACTGAATATAAATGAATGATGAATTAAATGAAATGTAAATGCCCATATGAGAATACCCCTTCAAATGTGATATATATTGTTAAAATATACTGTTGCAACTGTGTGTTCTATATTTTAGACAAACTGAAAATGGCCATGATAAAGTGATCACAAAACTTTTTGAACTGAGGACTGGCTGCTGACAAAACTTTTTCCAGGGAAAGATGGGAATGTGATGCCAAAGACTTACAGTTTACATCCCCACCCCCTTGTGTTCCCACAAAGTATAATTCCCCACATCTTATTGATCCCCACAGCTGAAAATGCCTTAGTAGCCCCCACATAGTAAAATACCTCTTTCCTGTAAAAGCACCCATTCATAATACCCCTTTTATTCATATACCCCACCTTAAATTCCCCTCATTAGTCTATCGGCATTCCCATGATGCATCTGTTGTACCCAGTTATATGCCCTCTTTACTCTTTCAATCCATCTTTTACAAGCTCCTCCTTGCCACTCACAGCTATGACAGAGCAGACAACTTCTTTGTAAGAGCAGGTTAAAGGACATCTACTATATGATTTACTGATGGTAGACTGCCACAACTCACTCACTTGTCGTGTTTTTTATGGGATTGAACCATTTTTCTGATGATCCTATCAAATCTTCCCCGTTACTGTCTGTATGCTCAATTGATGACTGGGACTAGGATAGGGCCCAAGAGTGGGGTATGAGTGGGACATAAGAGTTGGGCCATGAGAGTAGGGGCATAAGAGTAGGGGCATGAGTGGGACATATGAGTAGGGGCATGAGTGGGACATAAGAGTAGGGGCAGAAGTGGGACATAAGAGTAGGGGCATGAGTGGGACATATAAGTAGGGGCATGAGTGGGACATATGAGTAGGGGCATGAGTGGGACATAAGAGTAGGGGCATGAGTGGGACATAAGAGTAGGGGCATGACTCGAACGAGCATCAAGCTCGGACGAGTATACTCGCTCATCTCTAAATAGCACCATTTACTGTTATAGTCTCATGACCCCTGTCATTTCTGCACATGGAGGGCTTTCATATTCACAAGGCAATGAGGGTGAATTCAAGGCTGAAGAGCAACTATCTCTGAATAAGCAGTGATTTAGAAAGATTTTTAAGAAGCTGTAATGTGGCTGGGTTAGGTAGGTATCAATATTCAGAAAACTTTTTTAAAAGTACAAAATTGCCTGTACATCTGTATTTTTCACTTGACTAGATTTTTATTGCAACTACTGCACACAAGCAGTTTTTCCATTAGTTTTCTAAATAACTATTTTGCCTGACTCTTTAGAATATATAAATTGAAAACTGGCAATAGTAGAGATATGTTTATAGCAATAAAATTGTGTTTAATACATAAAAAGTATTTGGTACCTGGAAACATTTCCAGATATAATATATTGTGAGAAAGTGAGAGGTGTTGTGTGGGAAAACCGCTATCTGTCCTACAGGCAGATGAAATGCTGGTGGTAAAAGCCCTGGGTTTGTCTGCAGTAACCCAAGGGTTAATGCAGACATGATAAGCAGGAATAGTCTGTTTTGTCTGTGTTGGCCTAGCTAACACAGACACATTGGTAATGTCCGTACTGGGCCTGCTTATTATGGAGTAGGGGTAGGCTGGTAGTGGGACTCCTACTCCACCCGGGCTTCGGTCCTGGGCTTTTGTATAGCCCACAGGTGCAGGTCACAGGCCTCGTTAGGGTCTGATTTAGTCTGCAGGCCAGAAGCAGTAGGAGAGGCCCTACCTGGAGAGCTGAAAGTGAGATTGCATTCTCACAGCAAAGGTAACTGAGGGTCTCCTGTCTTGCTGCTGGCCAAGAGCGTGTGCCAGGCAGCCTGGTACCCGGATAGCTAGGGTCTGTCAAGTGTATTAGACAGCGCCTAGCCGGGCAGGAATTACTTTTATAATGTTTTTGCATGTGCCTAAGACAAGGCTGAATTTGTGTTCTGTTTTGCAAGTGTGAATAAACACTTAAGTTGGACTTTTAAACCTGCGTGTGTCACTGCTTCCTGCACTGCTACCTGTCAACTACCAGAGCAATTCCCCACAATATATAGAATAAAATAATATACATAGATAACATCAGTTGGATTTTTCTTCTAAAATAATGTAAATATAACAAATGTATATGTCATAATAATAAATCCTTACGCTCCTAAAATGAACCTAATAAGTAAGGTATCTAATAAGTAACTTATGGGCTCTCGTTGTCTGTTTATACAAATTCAAATAGTAAAAGATGGTATAAAACTGTTCAAATAATGTGGCATGGTGATATCTTCAAACAAAGTCTGTTTTGAAAAGTACTTATTTGCAAAAAACACATCTGTCCTTGTAATTTTGCATGGAATAAGTTCTTACTCATGGTTAGTGATCATGGCACTGCATAGAGGAGAGTTTTTTTCCGGTGTCCCAGAGACTTGCTGTCCTAGGAACTAATACTAGCAAGAAAGCGTGATTGTGTGTGTCCACAGGTTCGCTCATGCGAGATGGATGTGTTTGGCGCACCACAAGACCTGGTTCCTGTATAAAGCTGGTAAGAATAGCCTTTCCTTTGTGTAGGTTCCCTGTAGTCTGGTCTTCTATAACGGACCGGCTGATCCTAATTTTGGAGTAGAATTAGTGCTTTGAAATATTGGAGGCTAGATGTGTTTTGAATTAACTTAACTTCTTCCTCTGTAGCGAAATACAAATAGATGCCATCCATCTCTGGTCTGTTAAATACAAGTTGTTACACCCTTTTAGGATTATCATAGTACATAAGGCCGGAAAAAGACGCAAGTCCATCAAGTCCAACCTTAATGAATTAAATAAATGTTTTATCCCCATAACACGTGATATTTTTTCTCTGCAGAAAGGCTTCCAGGCCTCTCTTGAACATATATACCAACAGATGGATGGCATCTATTTGTATTTCACTACTGAGGAAACGCATTAAAACAGCCCTTTAACTGCACCGGCTTTATCATTGTGACTGATTCTGAATGATAAATATGATGCAGTATACGGTTGTAGATAACAGTACAGGGGAAATGCTGTAGAATTGGAAGGTTATGTGACATATTCACGTTTACTGTAAATCTGGTGACTCACAGATGACATATTGGATTGGAGGAGTCTATTTTGTTTTCTACTTCTACCTACCCACCATGTCAGATTATTTTGGCCATGACTCGTCTCTGCAGATTCAGGCCTCAAGCACCTGACCATGTGACAAAGATGCTGCAGAATTGTAAGCTCATAATTGCATCATTTAATGTTAATTTAGTGTCTTACAGATTGCATCTGATGGGAAGAGTTCATATTCATCTGCTATAAACAAGCCCCCATATACGTTTCTTCCAGCTAGAAACATAGGTGGGGACGTGGCTTGATCATGGCGGAGTGAGGACGCTCACGCTCGGAGGTCTGCACTAACAGGTGCCATTATATGCACTGCAGCATCGATCCCCAGCACCTGGCATGTTCATTCAACGTGGCAGGAGTGCAGGATGCAGCAGTGCTAGTGGAAGCGGCACATGGTTCTGAATTGATCCTTGTGAGGTCCAGACACCAGCCTTGGGAGGCTCCAGACCCTCTGGCCTTACTCATCATGGTGGCCGTTCCCACCACCAGACATCCTGCCCAACAGCCTTCCCTTACTAACAAAATGGCCAGCAGCCTCCCCTCACTAATGAAATGCCCCAAGCAGCCTCCCCAGTACTAAAATGCCCCATGCAACCTTGCCCAGTAGCCTTCCCCAGTAATTAAATGGCCCATGCAGCCCCCCCCCTAGTAATCATATTCCCCATACTCCCTCCCCAAAGAAAAACACTGGGAACCACGAGGGATACACAAGGAGAAGAGGACTCTGGGAGTTAGCGCTTTTAGCTTGAAGCTAATGATAATCATCACAAGTTATGTAAAGTGATGAGTGGGTTTGTTGAAATTTGGGTTTGACATGTTCAGCAGAACTTTGGTTCGGTACCTGGACTTGACCCCGCATTTGAGCCCCATTGAAATCAAAGGGGACTGTTAATGTGTGTAGTAAGGGGAAGAGGGCTGCAAAAAGAGGGTAATTACAGACTCATTGCTCTGCCAAAATGGTGTAGAAAAAGTACTTAAAATAATAAAAGAAAATAAAATTTTTTAAAGAAATGAATTAATTATTAAAAAAAAATGAATAAACCAAATAAAATGCTGTTAATGTCACTGCACTATACGATGCAATGGGTATCCAGATACAGCTATTCTCACTTCACTATACGACGCTATAACAGCAGTTACTGTGTGTGAGACTATTTGATATTAGACAGACAGTGACTGTGATAAGTGATGGTTGGACATTAGGCAGACAGTGACTTCGGTATCAGACCGTTGGACAATAGACAGGCAGTTACTGTGGTATGAGATTGCTTAAGATTTAAGATTAGACAGTAAATGATTACATATGAGTTTGTGATTAAACATGCAGTGACAGCTTAATGCAACCGTTTGACATTAGACGGGCAATGACTGCATTATGAGACCGTTTGACATTAGACATGCTGTCACAGTAACTGCCACTATGCGGCGTGTATTCCAACACTGATTCGCTGCTGCGCCGAGGTCCGCTGGAGTTCACCTTCTTCTTGCTGGTGCATGTGAGTGCTTGATCTTGCAACACAATTTTTTTTTAATATTCCGCGGTTTTTCCGAATCCGTCGGGTTGTCGGATGGCCACACCCCATGATTTCTCTCGTGTGAAAGCCGGCGCCGATGCGGCAAAATCCTGGGGCACATTGGCGCAAATCAAAAATCGCCGGGAAACCTGACGAAAGTGCGCGATTCGGACCCTTAGTAAATGAGCCCCTATATGTCAATATCAGTATACAGATGCAGTTCTTCACAGGGCAATTATTTAAAATTTCTAGTTGTCCCTATTTATAACAGCCTAAACTGACTAAAATCTTTCCCCTTTCCTGTCTCTGCCAGTCCCTGCCTTCAGCAACAACAGCCTTTCCCTATCTGTCTCCTCTCTGTATTAGCACCAGGGCATGTAAGCCTGCCTCCTATACAGTCACATGTCCTGCCTGGCCAATCACAGCCATGCTTGTAGTTCCTAGTTGCTAAAAGCTGTTTGGTTGGCTGACCATCAACCAGCTTTAGCGTGTTACACTCAGACTTCAAACCCAGACCCAAACTTCTGACTTAAGTTTGTGTTTGGGTCCGTAAAGTCCAAACCTACCAAGTTCAGTATGGCCCCGAACTTTGTATTTTGGGTTTGCTCATTACTAGTTATGTATCAATAGCCGCAAGAATGTATAACATATTCAGAAATTCAACCTAGTACCTTTGTTTTTTTTTAAATATGTACAAACTTTATTTTCCATTTTGATCTCATCCTTTTAAAACTTATGCAGTGTTATTTGTTTTCTGTCGATATATTATCCCAAGGGAGATAAGACTTTGCAAAACACTTAACTTTCAGCCAATAAATAATAACCTGTTGCAGTCACTAGAGTAGAAAAAACTGGAATAAATACTGGGGTAATTTATGAATACAAATCACTTTGTTTTTTCTTCTTGGATATATCTGCATGGACTTAGACTTTCTGTTATGGTTTTAAAATTGCGCTCCTGTATTCCTGTTCATTAATATAGTCGTATTGCTTGGCCGCACTGCAGTAAGTCTTATTCTGTACAATGCCATGTACATTGTGGAGTGGGGTGCTATTGTAGATTGTACTGTAGCAAATGGAACATTTTTATAACAGAATTTTTTAAATTCAGGCCAGTGATAAATATTTTCCATCATATAATCAATTGGTCCTAGGACAACACATCTACATTTGATAACACATCAAAAGTGTTTATTTTTCAAAAACTAGCAACATACATTTTATATTATTGTTGCTGCCACACATAAAAAGGTAGGCTGAAGATGCTTTTTTTACACGGACATTGGACATTCGGTGTCATCAAGATTTCAAGACATCATGTGACATTTCAAGAGATCAAATCAGTGCCCATAAGATGAAACCCCAAAAATTGATAGATTGAGTTACATGAACCTTTGACCTGTTTGCAGATATAATTACCTTTTAAACTGTAGTGACAGAGATCAATTAAATTCAATAGAACTATACAATTTTTACTTGATGGAATAAACCACTGGCTAAAGTATTATCATGCTTTCTTTGGAATGTCTCAATGACATGTTACAGCTAGATAATTAATTTAGCCTGTATCCGTGCTATAAACATCTGTGTTAATCCTATGTCTTACACTTTTTGGGATGTTTTATTTATTTTCTAATGTACAGTATTACAGTCTGAGTATGTGTTTTAATTACATATAAAAAAGTACAAGGATAACTAATAGGCAAGAAAACAAAAAACTGTTATAAAGGCGGTCACCGACTTAAGGACACCTAACTTACAGATGACCCCTAGTTACAGACAGACCTCTCTTCCCACTGTGACCTCTGGTAAAGCTCTTTGGATGTTTTACTTTAATCCCAGGCTGCAATGATCAGCTGTAAGGTGTCTGTCATGAAGTTTTACTGATAATTCTTGTTTCCATGGCAGCAAAAAAAAGATGTGAAAATCCAATTGTCATTGAGACAAAAAAAAACATTTTTTTTCTGGAGCTGCAATTGTTAAATATGCAGTTCTGGTTTACAAACAATTTCAATTTAAGAATAAACCTAAAGAACCTATCTTGTACATAACCCGGGGACTGCCTGTACTCGCCAAATTTTGACTATAGAAATGAAAATCATTTTGCCACTTTGCCTTCATGGCCATAAGGATTTGTCAGGTTAAACCCTTGCTTGAGGTTACAAGAACAACTAATTTGCCTATTGTAGTTTCTGGACCAGCAAATCAGGTTAAAAGTAAGAAACGGGCTAAGGATTATGATAAAGTACCCAGATCATAAATATGTACAACACTGATTAAACTGTTCCTATTTTTTGACAGACGTTTCCTTGAAAATGGAAGAAAACTCAAATAAAAGTATCCGTACCTTTATCCTGTTAGGATTTCCCACTTCTCGTCCAGTTCAAATTTTGCTTTTCCTAATTTTCTTTTTAATTTATCTTTTAACAATTGTGGAAAACCTGCTCATCATAGTTTTAATCTGGAAAAATTCCAAGTTGCATAAGCCAATGTACTTTTTCCTAGGGCACCTTTCCTTCCTTGAAACTTGGTATGTAAGCGTCACTGTTCCCAAACTACTTTCCATATTTGCAATGGAAAATCGAGAAATTTCGCTTGTTTCTTGTATGTTACAGTTATACTTTTTTATTGCTTTGGTGTGCACTGAGTGCGTTTTACTGACTGTTATGGCTTTTGATCGTTATGTAGCCATCTGCAATCCCTTGCATTATGTTACCATCATGAACTGGAACTTCTGTCTCCTGCTAGCATTAGGGTCATGGTTCATTGGCTTTCTTATATCACTAGTTAAAGTTTATTACATTTCCCGTGTCACTTTTTGTCTTTCAAATGTTATAAATCATTTCTATTGTGATATTTCACCTATACTCAATCTTGCCTGTACAGGCATGAAGTTAGCAGAACTTGTTGACTTTTCACTTGCATTATTAATACTTCTGGTACCATTGCTGCTAACATTTGTATCTTACAGCTGCATTCTGAACACTGTTCTTTCTATTCCAACCTCAAGTGGGAGACGAAAAGCTTTTTCAACGTGTACATCTCATTTAGTTGTGGTTGTCATTTTCTATGCAGCCACTCTCTTTATGTATGCTAGGCCAAGTCGAGCCAGTGCTGTAGATTCCAATAAACTGGTGTCTGTCATCTATACAGTAATAACACCATTGCTCAACCCAATGATATACTGTTTAAGGAATAAGGAAGTTCAGCAAATTTTAAGCAAAGTGTTATTTCTAAAAACTACTGACCCATAAGCATATCACTGTGTTGCACTGCTGCATTGTATGAGACATTAACAGAATATCCACAGAAGGACACAAAGCCTTGCAGAGGCACACAGAGGTTTTCTATGAAACATTAATCTAAATTATCGGAGCAAATGGCATGACACTTACTAATCAGTCCCTACTAGTGACCGAGTATGGCTTGAAACCAAATTAAAATTCAGTTCGGTTTGGGTACCCCAACCAGTAACAACTGCGTGCCCTGTTCCGACAACGGTTACGTGCTGGTGCGCACACCCACTGCGATTTAAAGGCCCTCTTGCAACTTTCCCAGTGGCTTTTAAAGAGTTAACACGAGTTAACAAGAGTTAACAGAAGTTTGGTACAAACCTGAACTTTGGGGTTTGGGTCTGCTCAACACTAGTCCACATCTCTTAGCAATACTGGTGCAGTTTCAGCCACTATAAACTGCCCTGGATTTTGGTCATAGTAAATTTGGCTGCCCGGGGCATACCTGCTCTGGTCTGTGCTGTTCCCCAGCCTACAGGTTGCAAAAGTCATGTCTGGAATTGCATCTATTTCATGGCTTGTATTTTGCAAAGCTGGCACAGAAGGCATGATGTAATTGTATCTATTGTCTATTAACAATCGTTGGAGGTCAAATAGATCAAGTAGTTAGAGCAGATTAGAAAAAACATGGTTGAATATCTCCCAGTTCTGCACTTGTCCGCATGGTTTTGTTTGCTATTGAAGTTCAGCCTCATTTATTTCTGTAGAGCAGAACTTTATTACCAGATGTAACCTACAGAACAGGTATAGTACTATTATGGAGAGAATCATGTTTTCTATTTCTGAGTAATTCATTTAATTCTATCTAGAGCAAAGAATAATCTTGAGTAAAACAGTAGATGATGCTTAAATGGAACCTGTCACCAAGGACCTTATTTTCACTAAAGACAGATTGTAAAAGCCCATGACACCTGCAGTGCACATCTGCCTTTCTGCCTTTTCTAAGCATTTGAATTACAATATAATTGTGTGTTATAACTTACCTTGCATCCTGACAAAATCCTGGGGTAGTCACAGAGGCTGGAGTTTGGTTTGGATGCATTTCAAAAAACAACATGTGACTCGTCTGAGCTGCAGGCTGCCTCCATCTTTGTGCTCCTGTACAGCTCCTCCCTTCCACAATGATGTCAGATCGCCAGGCTCTGACCTCTGAGAAGGAGCAGGAGGGGGATCTGTACAGGAGCACAAAAGTGGGGGCTAAGATCTGAGGAGTGAGTAACACAGACAAGTCACATGTTGTTTTTTGAAATGCATCCAAACCAAAGTACAGCCCCTTTGACTACCCCAGGATTTTGTCAGGGTGCAAAGTAAGTTACAACACACAGTTACATTGTAATGCAAATGCTTATAAAAGGCATATTTGCACTGCAGGTATAATAAGCTTCTGCAATCTGTCTTTAGTGAAAATGAGGTCCCTGGTGACAGGTTCCCTTTAAATTAATTTTATTTTGTTTTTGTCTAGAAACCATTTAACAATAAAGTACAACTATAAAGATTCTTGTAGAATCGTTCAAATACAGATATTCCCTTTAGCATTGTTCAGTATATTAGGGATGCCACATCAGAGGCGTAACTTCCTATTGATCTTAAAATCCCATGTTCAGGTCAATTCCTTTCTCTTAAAAATAACATTTCCACAACATGATACATGAATTGATGACCTAGAACTTTGATCTAACAACTTTTTAAATCTAAAATTTCAAATAGGCACTTATCACTATGTTTTTCAGCTAAAGTTGTGGCAATTAAATTTTTTTCCCAAAACTGGTGATTCAGACATTTGGGCACTATTTTCTGTTACAGGGTTTAACACAGGAATAATTGTTCCCAGATAGTGATACATTTACTTACCCGGCTACAGGAGTTCCCGAAATACAGAATGTCCGACGATCACGCACTACAGTGCGATTCACAAAGATTGTGTGCCCGGTTTCCTGAATCTGTTGCTCCCCCGCTCAGGTCCACTGGAGTTCACCTTCTTGTTCCCGTTGTATGTAAGTGCATGTCTTGCGACACAATTTTAAAGTTAGATCCCGCAGTCAGTCCGAATCCAATCGCCCGACACAATCCCCTTCTAAATAGCTGTCACAGTGACACAAATCTTGAAAATTACTAAAAGTGACAGTTAGTAAATAAGCCCCATTGTGATAAGGGGATAACTAGTATGTTTATGTTTAGGGGGTCTGAATGCTCATAATACTGTATATACAACTGTTTTGCAGTATATGGGCTTTTTACTGCTGATCTGCATGTGTCAGATTACAGATTTTGTACAATGGCAGTGCTGGGAGTTTAACAGAGACTCCTGGCTGTCATGGCAATGGACCAGCACCATACGGTGACAACATGGGCGGCAATGATCCAGCCCATTCCTGATGTAACCAGGAATTTAAATGAGGTGGATAGCTTTTGCTTTTATTAGTTTAATGCAGCAAACACTCCAATGCAAGGGAAGTATTTAGTCTGTGAGCCCTCTGGATACCCGCTTAACAACACAATGACATACTATTGGATAGCAGGTCATTAATGGGTTAATCTATTATAGAATCATGTATATATAATAGGATAGGAAAGAGCCTACAACCAGTCTAATTTATAAAATTCTGCTTTATTTTTTGTGTGTATTGATACGTATATATATTTCAAATTTTAGCTGATGGAGTATCATCATTGAAATTGTAATAAAGTCTGAGATGGGAAAGGTTATATCTGTTGATCAAGTATATATAGAAGAGGATTATATACAAGCATGATGATGTACAAAATAGTCTTTTTTATCTGTTTTCAACATTAGAGAGGAGCCAATCAATTCAGATGAAATGTAATTTGATCAGTTACTAAGGTGAAATTCTTGCCATGAATAAAGTTTTTTCAAAAATGGTGACACACGGAATGGGGAACACTGTCTACAACACACGTCCTGTTCAATTTGTGTAAAAGAGCTGGCACCACTCCTGTTTTGATTCATAAACTAGCTCTAGCCCAACCTTATTTCAATTATTATAAAGCACACCAAAAAAGAAAGAGAACAATAGGGGATATTTTAATGTGAAAAAAGTCTCACATTTTCACACAGTTTCCAACTCGTAGTGCATAGCTCAAAAGCTCACCTGGTCTCTGCTGGTGAACTTGGCTGAAAGAAACAGAACAACTGCTTTCTGACTTCTTTTGTGCAAAATGTGTGACTTTTTAAAAACAAATCACAGACAACACATAGGGGGTCATTTACTAAGGGCCCGATTAGCGTTTTCCCAACGTGGTACCCGAATATTTCCGATTTGCGCCGATTTTCCCTGTATTGCCCTGGTATTTTGGCGCACACGATCGGATTGTGGTGCATCGGTGCTGGAATGCAAGTGACGGAAATCGGGGGGCGTGGCCGAATGAAAACTCGACGGATTCGGAAAAACAGCCGCATTTAAAAAAAAAAAAAGCGGGCCTCGGCGGACTTTAGCACAGCAGCGCCACCTGGTGGACGTCGGAGGAACTACCTTAGTGAATCCTGGCCGGACCCGAATCCACCGCAGAGAATGCACCACTGGATCGCGAATGGACCGAGTAAGTAAATCTGCCCCTTAATGTTGTGTATCTGGGCTTTTCTGGGCATTTGATACAGTGCTGCATAAAAGGTTGGTACATAAAGTGAGTGTGGTGGGTCTAGGGGAAAATTTGTGTATTTGGATAAGCATTAGGGTAAGCAAAGCGTCGTCATTAATGACACATTCTCAGTTAAGGTTGTAGTTACCAGTGGAGGGCCACATGGGTCAGTTTCAGGCCCCCTTTTTAGAAAAATATTTTTATTAAAGAAATCCAAGCTTGTACGGGGCAGTAATATTCATACAGAGACCTTGGGATACCACCTCAATAAGATCCTATAGCTATCCTATATAGCCAAAGGTGCCCGGGAAGGGGCTGCTTAAAGAAATAAACATGTACTTACCTCCTGGTGCCCTCCGGGTGTCCCGCGCTGGTTTCCCGCACTGCTGTCATTCCGATCTGTGCCCCATGTAAACAAACATAGCTGCGGAAGCAGTGCTGCATTCAGCAACCAGTCGGACACGACACCCATCTGTTTTGCATATACAATGCTGTGAATAGGGACGGGTGGGTGTGGCTCGGACAACCCCTTTAATGGAGTGACAGAAATGCTGTCTGTAGGAGATGTGTACATTTGGGTGTTTCATTAGGAATTACAAGCTGTAGGGGTTAAATAGCGTAGCCCGCTGAGCGAAAAAAGGGCCACTAGTTCTTCTGGGTGGGAATGCAGGATTCTCCATTATTAAAAGCAGGGGGCATTTCAAGTCAATCAGGGAGATACCGTGTGCCACTCCCTGCAGAATGTGCAAAGTGTGGGCCGTGGTAAAAGACAGGGGAATGGAAGAACATCAATGGCTGGGAGCGACACATTGAGGGCTTCAGATTTTGTCATATTGACCTTAAAGTCAGACCAACGGCCAAACTTTTCTAGCTCCGGCATGGAGGGAAGAGTGAGCTTCTGTGATATAGACCAATAGATCATCCACGAAAGTAGAACATTTGTACTCTGTTCCAGCAACCTGTATGCCTCTGACATTTGGGTTACTGTGTATGGTCGCCAATAGGTGGTCCACTACCAGCAGGTAGTGGTGACAGGGGGCAGCCCTGCCAGATGCCATTATGGATGGGGAATGAGGTTGAGGGGCTACCATTATTTTTGAGTCTGGCGGTGGTATTACTGTAAAGAGAGAGAATTTTTGTCATGAAGTTTGGGCCTAAACCAATGTTGGTTAGAGTCTGGAAAGGCCATGAGACCCTATCAAAGGACTTTTCGTTGTCTAAGGTGAGGATCGATCACCTCGGTTGTCTTGTGCATCTGGACATGAGTCTTAAGGGTATTGTAATGGACCTCACTGCCCAGCACAAACCCCACTTCTTGTGGATTCTTTGTGGATAAGGATCGGTAAGATGAGGATCAACCTGTTGGTAAGAAGTATTGCTAATATTTTTAAGTTAGAAGATGGGATGGTAGCTAGAACAGAATTGGGGATACGATCCTTGCTGGGCTTAGGGATGACCGCAACATGGGCTGTTGTTGACTGCGAGGGGAAGGGGACATCACAGGAGACAGCGTTGTAGGCCTGTACCAGAATTGGGCTAAGTTCCTGCAAGAAGTGTTTGAAAAATTTACCAGTAAACCTACCTGGACCTGGACTTTTACCCCCGGGCAAATTTTAAACCCATAAGCAATTTCCACAGGGGTAAATGGTTCCTCTAAGTTGGCAATAGAGTCTTTCAGAGGGGTAGTGAAAGGTAACGGGAGGGAGTGGAGGGGAGGATGGATCTGGGGGGCACGGATGGCCTATTCAAACAAACACTTGACTTCCAGTGTAGCAGCTTGCAGATCACACAGAATTGGGTAGAGAGCCTGTTTGTGTTTCAGTTCCAGGTTGGAGAGGCAAGTTAAAGTGCTTTATGCAAAGTATGTGCTTTTTCTCGCTGGAGGTGAGCGCCATGTTTAATGAGAAACCCTAATAGACCCTAATAGAGCATTTAAGGGTCTCCCACTGCACTAGCACAAAAGCAGGGTCTCCCTCATGGTCTAAAGAAAATCGGGCAACAGTCTGAGAGATCTCAGAGGTACAGACATGGTTGAAGAGCAGAGATTCATTGTCCATTCCTTTTTGTTCAGCAATGGGAGTTTAAGGGAATAGTAGACTAGGGCATGATCAGAAAGAATTATGTTCCCAATGCAGGAGGCGGCCAGCCACTGAAGGACAAGAATCTACTGTAAATGCCATGAGTGGTGCATAAAAAACTGTAGTCTTTGCATTCTCCAGACATCGCATAATTGGAAGTGCAAAAGGGAGCGTTTGAAGTTCCTTAGGGCATAGTAAGGTATACCAGATCTTCCCGTGGTATTGAGAGTCAAGAGTCAGGTTGAAGACGCCTCATAGCAAATGAGTTTGCTTAATTAAGGGAGTGACTTCATCTATGAGTTGGATGAGAAAGGGGACCGGATTTTGGTTTGGAGCATACACATTAAGCATAAGATCTAAGCCCTCCGGCCGCTTCCAGGGGGGATTGGGTCTAAGGGTTAGGATTAGGGGAAGAAAGGGTGATAAAGGAGGAGTGGAAGGAGAGGGAGTAAAGGAAAAGAAAAATATAAAGATAAGTACAAAGAAAAATAGGAACCACTGACATCTATAGGAAGGACCTGTAGCAAAACTTACAGCAGTAACTAAAAGGGTGTTGGGTTGACAACTAGTGTAGTCCGAGATCCCTTAATATACTGGGGATGTGTAAAGATAGAAACAATGAGCCTTTACCGACACCCCAGCATAGGTACAAATTATGAGGCAACATACGGGGGAAAAGACTGACAACTTCCACTAACATATCGGCGTGCAATGTGAACAGTGAATAGGGTCTAGGGGGTCATCACCCATATAAGTTCTCCGGGTGTGGGCTCTAGGTAAACGACACCAGTGCAATGAAATGAGAACAACATATATTAATAGAACAAGGTGGATTTAGGTAGGACCTCTTGCGCCGCTACTCCCATTGAACATATGGCATTTCTGGAGTCCCCTCCTGGGGAGGCCAAGCAGGGTAAGGTTAGCAGAGGAGGCCAGCGGAGAGGAAACTGAGGGAGGTGGATATGAAGGCCAGTCGCCTAATGTCACCAGGGGTAAGCATAAGGGCCCTGGTTGACATCTTTCCTCCTGGAGCAAACATAGAGGGCAAACGGGAAACCCCATTTGAAGTGAAGGTTATGCTCTCCTAGTAGGTCCAGCAGGAGTCGTGCAGCAGCATGTTGTGCAAGGGTGAAGCGAGAGACATCAGGCAGGATCTGTGTTTGATTTCTCAGTTTCAGCAAAATCTGTTACTCAAGAGAGTGGAAATACAGAATAGCTTTGGATTTTGTGCATTTGGGTCTGCAGAGTGTAGGGCTTGGTGAGATCTATCAATTTGCATGTGCGATGTGGGTGTCAGGAGGTCACCCATGGATGTTGCAGAGAATTTCAGTAACGGTAGAAAACAGAGATGCAGATTGGACAGATTCAGGGAGACCTTTGTTGTGCAGGTTATTGCGCCTGCTTCTTTTCTCAATATCATTCATGTGCTGCTATAGAGCATGTAGTTGCGTTTGATGGTTTTGGACAATTTTCTGCAGGAGTTCCAGGCTCAGGCAGTAGAGGATTAATCTGGTGCAGGTAATCCACCCTGGTTGCCAAAGAAGTAAATTCGGATCGCAGACTGGCAAACTCTTGTCGGCATTCAGCTAGGATTTGAGAGACAAATTGAGACATATCCTCCTTGGTGGGGAGGAAGGAGAACAGGGTTCTGATGGGGGCCTATCTTCCTGGACGGCTGGAGGGAGACTCGCCAGAACTAAGGTGGGGCCAAAGATGAGGCTTGGGGACCTCCATGGTTTGAGGTGGTCTCGTTGACCAGGAGTGAGGATCAACCAGCCAGTGCCTCTCGCAGGTACAGGGGCTCCTAGGTCCAGGATGGTAGGGTTGGTGATAGCCATGTGCCTAGTTGTGGGGGCTGTGTGCCAGCAGAGACAGAGTCTGTGATAGTAGGGGCAGACATACTATGCCGATTGGGCCCTGGGCACCAGAAATCTTGAATCTGGCATTCCCTGACAGAGTTCACCAACTTTATTCTGGTGCACCTTTTTTTGGGTTTTTGCCGCATCTGCGCTGCTTCCATGCAACACAAATTGGGGGGCATGCTGTCAGAGGATCAGACTGATTCGGACTGAGTGCTGGATTTAACTTTGAAATTGTGTTGCTAGATAATGCACTTACATGCACCAGGAAGAAGAAGGTGAACTCTGTCGTACTTGAGTGGGGAAGCGACACATGCAGGATATCCGGTGCACGTAGTGAATCACGGCACAGTGCATTATACACGAACGGGTAACGAATGTACCCCATTGTGTTTCATTGCACCTTGCCCAAGCTGGGTGACCGTGTTGCAAAATGTGGGATGTGTCCTACATCTTGCTGTTTTGCGGCCACTATTTCTATGGAGAAGGAGGAATGAGGAGCTCTCACCCCTCTTCTCTCTTGCACCCGACCGCTTACAGCCCGGGGAGCACACAGTTTATGTGCAAGGGGCCTCAATCATAACCTTGGCACAATTGTGTTTATTTTCAGTACCATCAAATGTTAAACACCATTCAAAAGAAATACACAATATATATCCACAGTCACTGATCACGACAGGACTATTTTGCACCTTCTTGACACAGCCTATTTTTTCAGATCTGACATGTGTCACTATAAGTGGTTATAACTTTGGAACACTTTAACATATTCAAGTTATTTTGAGATTTATTTATTTATTTAAAAAATGATATTTGGTGAAAATTCTTGATTTTTGAAATGGTAAATTTTCTTCTTTTCTGACACATAGTTATAACACCAAAAACACATGATAACAAACTTTAACACTAACATGTTTGCTTTATGGTGACACCGTTTTTTATGCGTCCTCTCATTTTTGTAGAATGTTATAAGGCTTAGAACTTTAGGTGAGATTTTTCGCATTTTCATCAAAAACACAAAATCACACTTTTGAGGGACTTGCCTAGCTATCCAGTCACTTTGAGAAGCATGAATAATAGTTAAACCCCACAAATGAACCCATTTTAGAAACTACACCCCTCACGGTATGTAAAACAACTTTTATGAAGTTTGTTAACCCTTTAAATGAATGTATTTTTTTTTTTTAAATGGGCACTTGTTTAAGGATATACAATCTTTACATTTTTTGGGCATATGATGCCATATAATGGCTTATTTTTTGTATCATAAAATGTACTTTACAAATCCTTCACACTTTTGCTTATTGATAAAATTTAATTTACTCTTTAACGTGTGAATAAAAAGAAAACGATCAATTCCTGTTTTTTAGCATTTTTTTTAGGAGAGGAGTTTGTTGACTGTACCATAAAAACAATATATTATCTTCATTCTATGGATTATTGCGATTACAGTGATACCTCATTTGTATAGTTTTCTTTATATTTCTCCAATTCTACTGAAGGTATAACTTTAGTATTTTTTAGTTAATGGAGCTGGTTGAGGGCTTATTTTCTGTGAGACCATTTGTTCTTTTCAGAACATTTTAGAACATTTTTTGTGAAAGAATTTGCTGAAAAATGTACATTTTGCTGCTTTTTTTTTGCGCCGTTCACCATTGTTCAGATTGTTACAGATGCAGCGATTTTTATGATTTAGTGTTTATTAGATTTATAAACCCTATATTTACTGGTTTAAAACTTTTTTGGAGACAGAGCCTGTTTGTAATGAAGATCACGCAGTGGTGGGGCACTGGTCGGACCCCCAGGGCTGCTTCCCTTGGAGGATTGGACCCCCTGGTAAACAGGGAGGGGGTCCAATCCACATCAGAAGCCCCTTATGCAAGGGGTGAACACTCGTGATGGGAGTAATCATTGTTTGTGGGTGCTACAGTTAGCTTCGATATGCAGCTGAAACCCATTCTGTATGGTGCCGACTCCGTTCGTAACTTCCCTCCATTTCATACTTTTAAGACACATGTCTGATGTGGGTTTTATTAAGTATTTTATTATTTACAATCATTTCCATTATTAATTCTTTTAAAGAACTTTCTAACAGAGTCATTCATCTCTTTATTCCTCAAGCTGTAGATAATAGGATTCAACATAGGAGTCACAACTGTATAGAGTAAAGATAATACTTTGTTTATATCTAAAGAGAATCTAGACATGGGTTGCATATACATGGCTGTTATTGTTCCATAATAGATCATGACAACAGTAAGGTGGGAGGCACATGTGGAAAAGGCTTTTTTTCTTCCAATGGCTGAAGGGATCCGTAAAATAGTAGAAATGATAAATATGTAGGACAGGACGGTTAGAAGAAAGGAGCTAAATATAAGACCAGTAGCTAACATTGAGATGGCTATCTCTGTAAACTGGGTACTACTACAAGATAGCTTAAGAAGAGGTTGAGCATCACAGTAGAAATAATTAACTTGATTAGGACCACAAAAAACAAGTCTTGATATTAATGCAACAGGGAGGATTGGAGAAACAAAGCCACCGATCCAAGCTCCAGAGGCCAACTGGTGTGAGGTAGCATTGGTCATTTTGGAAGAATAATGCAGAGGGTTACAAATAGCCAGATATCGATCATATGCCATTGCAGTCAGTAGATAACACTCCGAAGCTCCAAGGGAGCTGAAAAGATACAACTGAATCATGCAGTTTCGAAAATATATGGTCCTACTGCTTGTTACAAAGGTAGACAGCATCTTCGGTACAATGACTGAGGTGTACCATATTTCCATAGCAGAGAGGTGGTTGAGGAAATAAAACATAGGGATTTGCAGTTTGTAGTTTGTTAGTACAGTAATGAAAATGATAAGGTTGCCTGCAACTGTAAAACTGTAGATAGAAAGAAAAAGCAGGAAAAGTAAAGGATAGATCTTCTGGAGGCTAGGGAATCCCAGGATGATGAATTCTGTCACAAGCGTTGTATTTATTGCTGCTCCCATTTGATTAAGTAGTTTCTGCAAGTAAAAGAAACAATTAATTAAAGCATTTTTTTGGTTTTATAGGAATTGCATTAACAAAATGTATACGACAAAAATTCTGTCAAAGCTTCAGTAAAAGATTTTAAATAATAATTTTTGTTTTTATTAAGAGATGAGGCAATAAGAAAGAGGAACTGCTGGGGATAGAGTGTTTTTGGAGTGTACAAAGGTATTTGACATTGGGGCACATGTACTAAGGGTTTGAATCATACTTTTCTACCGGGTTTTCCGAATTTTTCCGCTTTGCGCCGAATTGCCCCAGGTTTTTGGCACACGCAATCGGATTGTGTTGCATCAGCACCGGCTTGCATGCGACAAAAAATGGGGGGCGTGGTCGTTGGAAAACCTGACGGATTCAGAAAAAACGCGGAATTAAAAAAAAAAAAGTGTCACTTGACATGCACTTACATGCACCAGGAAGAGGATGGTGAACACCAGCGGACCTCGGCGGACCTTGGCGCAGCAGCGACACCTAGTGGATATCGGGCGCACGACCTTAGTGAATCCCGGGAAACTCCGAATCCTCTTCGGAGAACGTGCCGCTGGATCGCGACAGGACCGGGTAAGTAAATCTGCCCCACTGTCTCTCAAAAATGATGGATAGAATAAGTTCTAATGCTTTGACAGGAATTGTCTGTAATTGTGTTAAAACAGCTTGAAGGGAAGATGACAGAGATTTGTGGTCAAGGATTCCTAATCTTAATGGTCACCAATTATATCCCAAGATTTAGTACTGGGCTCACTATTATTTAACTTGTGTACTGTTTCTATTTTTGCAGATGAGCTGTGTAGTTTAAGGGCTGTCAGTGTTTGGGCATTGACTTGGCAAATGATGGTCAATGTGGATTAATGTAAGGTTAACTAATAATCTGCATTTGACATATATTAGTTGAAGTAATACTGGGAAACTACCTTGTATAGAAGAATGTCAGTGTACTTATAGATCAAACATATAGACATGGTGGGGAGGGAGACCTAGGGGTACTGGCTTTGTGAAAAGGTGGAGAAGTATAAGGTACTGGCTTTGTGATGAAAAGGACATGATGTCGTGGACTGAGTGAGAAAGAGATGGACAACATGGTAAAGACAGGGCTGTACCAACTCTTTCTGCTGCCTGAGGGGAAAAGTGAATGGTGCGCCTTCCATATAAAATGTATTTGTATCTAAATATATACAGACATACATATACCTAAAACATAAAGCTGACAGCTATTCTGCTAAGACTCCATAAGATCCCATGATCTATAATGACTATGGCATATAAAAGATTAGTAATTGTGAACATTGTAGCTCCCACTGCACTGGCAGAGGCAGTATATACTACTATATTACAGTGCAATGCTTGAAAACTAGAAATAGATCATTATATACACATAGGGGGAAATGTATCATACACTGGCACTCCTGCGGTTTAGGCCTCTTGATGTATCTGCCAGGTGGTGCAGCCACTGGGCAAAACTACGCCAGGTCCGAACTTGTATAGTTTTGCGTGAAAAACAGAAGACCAAAGTATGCTGGTTTCTCAAAAGAATGCAGGCATGGGGTGGGAAGGCGCCGTGCCTGCCCCCTTTCCCTGCTGCCATGCCCATCTACGCCCCGTCCATGTCCACATGGCGGAAAGGGGGCATATTCACAATTTTAATAACAAATTCTTGCATTTATCTGTTGTTGGGTTGTTAGGTTGTAAAATATCTGTTTTACTAATCAGTCATTAATCTACTGAAGCATGACCTGGGATCTCTGAAATGGTTTTAGCAAACCAGAGGAGCAACAACTATCGTGCACAACATCACAAGTGTATCTATCAATCCAGGACCATTATTTGGGCTGTATCTGGACACCTGTTGTCATTATATTAGATCTTGACCACATACATATTGGAAAAAGCAATCAAACACATGTTTCCACTGAAGCCGAAATATACGAGAGACACAAAGTATTCAGCCTCTGATGTCAAGCTCGGTGAACAAAAAGCCTAGACTAGCAGACTTTATGCAACCTCCTTTCAATACACCTAATATTGCCTGGTGTATTGAATATCTGAATATTTATCATCTATTCTTTTTAAATGGTATAATTCACCAAGTTCATTAGTGCAAGTGTTGTACACTACAAATAATGTAAATGCGTCACTACATATATCAGCAACAACACATTCCATTGATATAAGTGATATAAAGCACTATATATACAATGATAATCTGAATTTCACTCTCTTTTTTTCAACGTTATTGGTGTCGCCAAGATTCCAATATAATAGGAAGCTGTGGCAAAGCAGGGATCAATAAGCAGCTGATTAAATTGCTGTGTCAGCACTTTGTGATAAATTATTTTCAAAATATGATGCAGGGTTCTACAAGTCATTGAGACATCATAATTATTTCCTGTCTGGTCTTCTTGATTTTAACATATTTTTTTTATACATTTTCATTCTATTTTACACCACTGATAAATATGTAAATGTATTGTACACTACACTACATGTTACACTATACCTCTGGCAAAGCTTGATGTATGTGCTGAATACATCTAAAGCTGTCCATTTGCCTGAAATAGGTATCAAATTTATTTTGGTTAGTTATCAGGTCAGTGTACATAACAATACAGAGGATCCTTTGGTGGCTTCCAACAATGCCGCTGACAATTACCACATCATTGTAGTTCTGTATCTTGCAATTTTAATGATGGAAGGGGACTTCATTTGACTTGTATTAAACTTGCTGGACCTGTATTGTTTGAAGGATGCTAAAGGGAACCTGTCAGAAGAAATATACCTAATAAACTACTACTAGTATAGTGTCAAGCAGCTGAGCAGCTTCCAGATCATGTTTCTTTCATAGCCTGGTGTGGTGGCATCATCCAGGAAATCTACTTTGAAGTGAGATTTAATAAAGTCAAGGAGGCGGAGATTTTAACATTGAAGTCAAGCTCTCTCTTCCTCAGAAAGTCCCCTTCACTGTAATTGATGGTCCTGCATCTAGAGTTATCACTAACAGATCTCTATGACAGAGGAGGAGGCGTTCTGAGCTCCCCATCTTGACATCAGTGTTGAACTCTACTCCACCTTGCCTTTGTACAACCAATTTACGTCTCACTTCAAAGTTGATCTTCTGGATGATGTCACCACACTGGGACATGAAAGAAACAAGAAGCAGATGGTGACAACATTCTGGTAGTGGTTTATTAAACCAATTGCCGATGACAGGTTCCCTTATGTATCATGCTGCCGTTGTTGTATTAAGCTCTTGTGCTTACTCAAAAGAAGCAAAAGTCATACAAGTTAAGAAAGTGTCAGTTGAATAAATTAGTGAAATATTGTCATCATTACATAAGAGAGGTACTGGGATCTTTCAATATAGAATTTCTCATCTCACCTTTTTTCAGGCTTTTGCCTTCCCAATAATTTTGCTTATAATATGGCACTGTGCACGTATGACAGTAACCACCTTGTATTCTGAGCTTGATCTGGCTTTTAACTACTTCTTCTGGCTCTGTAGGGAACATCCTGCATCTCTGACACACCTGGAACTTGTTATATGTATTCCCCTGATGTCACCTACCTACACTGTTGCTTTGCTTGTTAATAAATTGTAAAATCATCAAGTGTATAGAGACATAGAAAATTACCAGTAAAAGAAGACACTATTACTCTGTCTGAATTAATTTTAATAATTAATTAATAAGGGAACCTGTCACCACATTTGTACATTTAGAGGTTCCTATAGAGCCCTATTAACTGACTGACACCCTTCTTTTATTTAAACATTGTTTCGCTTACATCCACATAAATCACCTTTTATCTTACATTACCTGGCATCAGAGGGAGCATGTCCTGCTCTTCTGGCCCCTCCCATCTAATACTCCCCATGTCTCATGACTCCTTACTGGTCACAGTTAATTTCATGTGACCAGAACGACATCATCCCAGGTCCTTTAACCACTTAACAATAGAAAACTGTACCCCATGCATGTACTGTATCTGACCACATGAAGTCACAGCAGCCTATATGGACTTCTACTCCTCTCCATCCTCTATGGAGACTGCTGTGATTTCATGTGATCACATACATGGGGCACAGTTTGCTATTCTTAGAAGGCTAATGGACCTGCAATTATGTCATTGGTCACATGCAGGGCTGATTCTAGCATATTTGCTGCCTGAGGCGAATATTAAAATGCTGCCCCCCCCCCCCCACTCTTGACCACTCCCTGTTAAGTAAATCCTTAAACTTTACTAACAATTAACAACCCTACAGACAGACACTGTGTGACTGACTACAGGATCTGAGAGGCATTAGTGACATCTAGTACCTTATAGATGACTCTTTCATCAGGAGGACTTTATTCCGGGTTCTCCAATCCATGACGTATCACTGCTGAATTCACAGCCAGATATCAGCTCCGTGTAGCACATCTCCACCCGACATCCCTAAAAATACCACAGTCACTTACAGTATAAAGTCTCCTGGATAACAACACTGTGCTCCTAAATAATATATACCCCTCACAACACAACTGACCTCACACTCCACACATACAAAACATCCCTTAATTATATATATATACACAACACCCCCAATTTATTAATACAGACCCCCCCAACATTTGGTTTACATGATGCAAAGTAATCTATGGTATCCTATAACTAATATATCCCATCCTGTTATTATGTTACATGATTTTACATACAGTGCAACCCTGATCAAATATATAGCACCCCCTAATGAATATATATATATACCGTATATAAATTTATTTTTATATATCCCTGCTCTCATATATTTAAAGGTCTCGTTATTCACCCCCCTAATTTCATTATATACAGCTCCCATATACAGATACCCTACAGATTAAATAAAATCTTGCCCCACATATACAGTCCCCTCCAAGCTTAGTAATATACTATATCCCATATATAGCCTCTGCAGCTAAGTAATATACTGTACCCCATATACAGCCCCCCCAGCTTAGTAATATACTGTATCCCATATACAGCCTCCTAGCTTAGTAATATACTGTATCCCATATACAGCCCCTGCAGCTAAGTAATATACTGTATCCCATATACAGATCCCCTCCAGCTTAGTAATATACTGTATCCCATATACAGCCCCCCATCTTGGTAATATACTGTACCCCATATACAGATCTCCTCAAGCTTAGTAATATACTGTATCCCATATACAGCCCCCCAGCTTAGTAATATACTGTATTCCATATACAGCCCCCCAGTTCAGTAATATACTGTATCCCATATACAGCCCCTCCAGCTTAGTAATATACTGTACCCCATATACAGATCCCCTCCAGCTAAGTAATATACTGTATCCCATATACAGGCCCCCCAGCTTAGTAATATACTGTATCCCATATACAGTTCCCCTCCAGCTTAGTAATATACTGTATCCCATATACAGCCCCCAGCTTAGTAATATACTGTATCCAATATACAGCCCCCCACGTAGTATATGCTGTATCCAATCAGCCCCCCAGCTTAGTATATATGTATCCCACATACGCCCCCCAGCTTAGGTAATACTGTATCCCATATACAGCCCCCCAGCTTACTAATATACTGTATCCCATATACAGCCCCCCAGCTTAGTAATATACTGTACCCCATATACAATCCCCCCAGCTTAGTAATATACTGTATCCCATATACAGCCCCAGCTTAGTAATATACTGTATCCCATATACATCCCCCCAGCTTAGTAATATTAGGTCTCACATATGCAAAGCCCACCAGCTTAGTCTATACTGTATCCATATACAGCCCCCCCAGATAGTAATATTACTGTATCACATAACCATCCCCACAGTTAGTAATATCACGGTCTCATATACAATCCCCACCAGCTTAGGATTTGTTTTTATAGGATATAGGAAATAACATACAGGCACCCCCCATTATAAAAGCTTAGGGCCCCATATAATATATACTAAATCCCCACCAATATAAATAAGTATGCCAACTCCCAAATAATATATAGACCCCCCCCAGTATAAAAATGACGGCCCCATATAACTATATACTGAATCACCCCCAGTATAAATACTATAGGTCCCATATAAATATTACAGCCACCCCCCCTAGTATTATAAAGTAATTATAGCCCCAAATAATATATACAGAACCCCCCCCCAGTATAAAATAATTATAGCCCCAAATAATGTAGATAGCATTCCATCATTCCCCCCAGTATAAAATAATTAGGCCCCATATGATATATATAGCGTCCCCCCGACTATAAACGTTTTCTAGTCTCATATAATACTCCAGTCCCCCCTCCCGTATAAACACAACACCTCCCCGCACACTTATTCGCCACATAATTAATTAAAGTACATGAAAAATAATAGAATATATAACTCACCTGCAGAAGCGCTCTTCCCTCGGCGCACGGGTCCCGTCTCACGTGGGCTCTTGTGAGCCGCCAGCTCCGCACAGTGACACAGGCACGTGACGTCCATGACGCCTGTGCCGCTGATTTGAACGGAGCGACGCAGCTGCGCGGAAAGGCGCTGTGACGCTCCGCAATAAATCGCGCCTGTGTCTTAAAGAGACAGGCACGATTTATTTGACAGTGGGCGATTCGGGCATTAAGGATGCCCGAAGCCACTAGAGTGGCAAATTTGCGGCCACTATTATAAGGGAGATCCGCAGTTCTGCTTGCTGAGCTATTCATCTCGCTCCTGCAGATGCGGCCCTGTCACATGTCCATGATGTAACACAAGGAATCAGATAAAAATATGAAATTTTCCAAAAGTAAAAACAGCTTTATATCCATCCAGCTAGTAATATACTGTATCCCATATACAGCCCCCCAGCTTAGTAATATACTGTATCCCATATACAGCCCCCAGCCTTGTAATATACTGTATCCCATACAGCACCCCCCAGCTTAGTATATACTGTACCACTATACAGCCCCCCAGCTAGTAGAATCTACTGTATCCCATATACAGCCCCAAGCTTAGTAATCTTACTGTATCCAATATACAGCCCCCCAGCTTAGTAATATATGTATCCCACATACAGCCCCCCAGCTTAGTAATATATGTATCCAATATACAGCCCTGAGCTTAGAAATATATGTATCCCATATACAGCCCCCAGCTTAGTAATATACTGTATCCCATATACAGCCCCCCAGCTTAGTAATATATATGTATCCCAGTATCAGACCCCCACGCTTAGTAATATACTGTATCCCAATATACATCGCCCCAGCTTAGTAAATACTGACCAGATACATCCCCACAGCTTGGGAATAGTGATTATAGAATCATACATCACCCCCAGTATAAAATGATTCTGGCCCCATATAATATATACTAAATCCCCCCCAATATAAAATAATTATAGCCCCAAATAATATATATAGCACCCCCCCCAGTATAAAATAATGACGGCCCCATATAATATATACTGAATCCCCCCCAGTATAAAATAATTATGGTCCCATATAATATATACAGCACCCCCCCCCTAGTATAAAGTAATTATAGCCCCAAATAATATATACAGAACCCCCCCCCAGTATAAAATAATTATAGCCCCAAATAATGTATATAGCATTCCATCATTCCCCCCAGTATAAAATAATTATGGCCCCATATGATATATATAGCGTTCCCCCCGACTATTAAACGTTTTCTAGTCTCATATAATACATACAGTCCCCCCCCTCCCAGTATAACACAACACCTCCCCGCACACTTATTAGCCACATTTAATTAATTAAAGTACATGAAAAATAATAGAATATATACTCACCTGCAGACAGCTGCTCCCTCGGCGCACGGGTCCCGTCTTCACGTGGCTCTTCTGTGAGCCGCAGCTCCGCACAGTGACACAGGCAGCGTGACGTCATGACGCCTGTGCCGCTGATTTGAACGGAGCGACGCAGCTGCCGGAAAGGCGCTGTGACGCTCCGCATATAAATCGCGCCTGTGTCTTAAAGAGACAGGCACGATTTATTTAGCCGGTGGGCGATTCGGGCATTAATGGATGCCCGAATCGCCCACTTTAGAGTGGCAAATTTCGCCACTATTTAAAGGGATCCGCATTCTGCTGCCTGAGATTTTCATCTCGCCTCATGGCAGATGCGGCCCTGGTCACATGTCATGAATGTAACACAAGGAATCAGATAAAAATTGATACAATATTTCCAATAAGTAAAAAGAGCTTTATATGTCTGTAATTAAGTTACAGTGCCTCATGTAGGTGATATGGGGAGAACTAGTAACCCTTTATCACAGGCATTGTTACTCAGGGTGGTCAAAATCCACTCCTTTAAGTGGAGAGCTACTCTTCCAGGACTTGGTTGACAGGCTACTCCTTTTCTGAAGGACAGAATTAAACGTCACTTATAGAATAATCAGCCTAAGGAGAGGACCATGATGAGAATCCACTGGTAGCCGGAAGAAAAAGCTGGGCTATTGGGGGTAATTGGAAGAGCTGGTACCAGGAAACAAAAGACCCCTTGAAGGTCTCACAAAGTGTGCAGCCATAGATGATGTTTGGAAACATGACTAATAAGAAAGTAGGTAGTTTCCCAAGATGTCGCAGCAAGAAAGCTTACACACTTGCAAGACTTTGGAGTAAAGACTCGGGGCACATTATACTAAGGGCGTGTAAACTGTGTCGAATTGTGCATTGTTTTAGGCTTAATGGCATTGCACATTTAAGAAGGGTCTGCGCCTCTATTGTGTCGACACAAACCCTTGTGCACAGATATGCATCCTCCATTGCAACACAAATAAGCGACTAATTCGGACCGAGCGCCATATTTAATAACTTGACAAATTGTGTCCACGCGGTATGTTAAAGGTGCACCACAAAAAAGATGGTGAACTCTTTCGGACCTGAGCGGGGGGAAGCGACACATTCATGATTCTGGTGCACGATCTAGTGAGCTTGCGGCACCAAGAATTAAACGGAAACTTTTAGTGCAGTTTTCCGACTTTCTAAGTAATTTACCTCCCTGGTCACAAAAAACTAGAATTACCGGTATTTCATGGACTTTTATTACAAGGACATTGTGAATTTACTCTACCACTGTATTTTTTGATCTGTGAGAAACTGATAAGAAAGTTTAGGGGCACATTTAATAAGAGTGGCACTTCACTTTGTCTGACCATGCACGTTCTTCTAGGCTAAAACGCTTGCACAGGTATTTAAAAGGTGTCGATTGTGTCCACACGCAACCCTTTTGTGGAGCAGCTGCGCTGGCTTCCATGCGACATAAATTAGGGGTCGTTCCCTGGGGCGGGTACGAGGATTTGACGAGTGCCGTATTTAAACTTTCTATTGTGTCGCACACCCCATGTTAAAGTTGCCCACAAAGAATCGCCCACACAGCATTACATGGACAATGCACTTTTTAGTAAATGTGCCCCATAATGTTTTTACCAAAGTAAACAACCGCATTCTTTGTAAAAACAAAAAGAAGACGAAACCATTGTATTATTAGTTGTGGGGGAGACTGGGAACACTCCTTTTTTACTTCGGTAGCTTGTTAAATCTACTCCATTGTGTGAGGTTACTGAGGCTATGCTAATTATTTATGGTGGTGTTGCAACACCAAAATTATGGGCATCGGTTTGATACATCACCCAATAGTTTTTAGGCATGTGTATAGGCATGTGGGTGTGTCTTAGTTGGTTATAGACATGGTTTAAATTTCAAATGCGCGCACTAACAATGCACCAAATGTTTGCCCAAAAATTCCTGTGCTAAATAAGATTTGAAAAGCTATTCCGATGCAGCAAGTGCTATATATTTTGTGCTATTAAACTTCATGAGACTGATTTAAAACAAATGTATTAAAATGTTCTATGCATTTTCATGTGAAATTGTTATCTTTGTTGAACAGCCTGGCCATGGTTTCTTCCCATAGTTACAACCTGTAATTTCTGTTACTGGTAGTACATACATGCTGGGTATCTTTCTCTACGTCTCCACGTTCCATTCGTTGACAAGGGGACTCCTGATTAAACGTACAACTCACCACTTCACAAAACTGCCTTCCATCACTCATCATTAATCTGATAACCCTGAGCAAAAAGAGGAAGATAGAGGTGAGTAAGCTATACTGTACACACCACTACCATGACCTCTCTTGCTTTGTGTGCTCAAACCATAAGTAAAAAAAAAAAAAGACAGATAGATAACATCAGTAAAATATATTTAAACTTTAATGAGATTCAAATAGTTCATAACCCAATATATAAAATTGCATAAAGATAGAGTAGTAACATACAGACAAAAAGTTGATTACATAGGCTGAGTGTAAACAGTAAAGCTCAATGTAAGATTATCCTGCAGAAGACAAAGTGCTAAGTAGATAGGACCTGAGTCAGTCTAAGGGCAGTGTTCAGACTCAATTAAACTCACTTATAAGTAGAAATAGTATAGGTCAATTGCAAACATGCTCAACATTGAATACCTACAGCAAAGCTTACAGGAAATATAAATAAGATGTACAAACCACGGAGCAAAAGGAAACAAAGCCCCGAACGTGTTTTCGCCGAATGGGCTTCTTCTGGGGGAGTTGTGTGCTCTAAGCTCTGTTTCCCTTCTATGGACGCTTACAATAAAGTCAAAAGCCAGAAAATTACAGAGCTGAAAGAGAGTCTAATATGAGGTGTATTTTTTATCCAGTATTCTATTGGCAGAATTGGGGATGGGTTGCCATTTTGTTTTGGGAACTGATCTGGGGTCTTCAGTAATATTGCCAGCATTAGGGGGACGCCACTTTGTTTGGGGTCTGATCTGGGGTCTATGGAGGATCTATAGATCAGTGAGTTTTCAACCTTTTTTGAGCCGCGGGCACACTTTTTATGCTTAGAAAATCCTGAGGCACCCAGATCCCAAATAGCACAAAATGACACTAAAACATACATAAAAAGGCCTCCCTTTACTAATAAAAACCCCCTAGCGCCCTCCCTTTACTAATAAAAACCTCTAGCGGCCTCCCTTACTAATCAAAAGCGCCTAGCGGCCTCCCTTTACTAATCAAAGGCCCCTAGCGGCCTACCTTTACTAATTAAAAGAACCTAGCGGCCTCCCTTTACTATCAAAGCCCCTAGGCCTCCCTTTACTAATTAAGAGCCCCTAGCGGCCTCCCATTACTGAAATTAAGAGCCCCTAGCAGCCTCCCTTTACTAATTAAGAGCCCCTAGCGCCTCCCTTTACTAATTAAAAGCCCTAGCGGCCTCCCTTTTACTAATAAAAGCCCCAGCGGCCTCCCTTTACTAATTAAGGCCCCTAGCGGCCTCCCTTACTAATTAAGCGCCCTAGCGGCCTCCCTTTACTAATTAAAGCCCTTAGCGCCTCCCTTTAATAATTAAGAGAGCCCCTAGCGGCCTCCGTTTACTAATTAAGAGCCCCTAGCAACCTCCCTTTACTAATTAAGAGGCCCTAAAGGCCTCCCTTTACTAATTAAAAGGCCTAGAGGCCCCCCTTTACTAATTAAAAGGCCCTAGAGGCCTCAATAACAAATTAAAACGCCCAGAAGGCCTCCCTTTACTAATTAAGAGCCCCTAGCGGCCTCCCTGATAATTAAGGCCCCTAGAGGCCCCCTTTACTAATTAAAAGGCCCTAGAGGCCCCCCTTTACAAATTATTAAAACGCCCTAGAGGCCCCCTTTACTATTAAAAGCCCTAGAGGCCCCCCTTTAACTAATTAAAAGGCCTAGAAGGCCTCCCTTTACTAATTAAAAGGCCCTAAAGGCCTCCCTTTACTAATTAAAACGCCCTAGAGGCCTCCCTTTACTAATTAAAAGGCCCTAGAGGCCCCCTTTACAATTAAAGGCCCTAGAGGCCCCCCTTTACTAATTAAAGGCCCTAGAGGCCCCCCTTTACTAATTAAAGGCCATAGAGGCCCCCCTTTACTAATTAAAAGGCCCTAAAGGCCTCCCTTTACTAATTAAAAGGCCCTAGAGGCCCCCCCTTAATAATAAAAAGCCCCAGCCTCCTTTACTAATAAAAAAAAGACCTAGCTTTCCTTCCTTAGAACAAATAATAACATTATATACTTACCATGATGTCTTCTTCCGCATAACTTCTCTCCTATGGCGATCCGCCCACTTCTGTAGCTCCTGCACACGTGCGGCCCATGTCACGTCATCACGCAACCTGACGTCAGGTCGCGTCAGTCACGTGACTGGGCCGCGCGGTGCAGAGCTTACGGAAGATGGGGATCGCCGACGCGGGGCTTTGTTGGTAAGTATGGGGATCAAACCGGGGCTCTCTGCGGCACACTCAACCTGTGTCGCGGCACACTCACCAGTGTCGCGGCCACAGGTTGAAAATCACTGCAATAGATGACACACTGTTATGGGGGATCTGTGGGTGACGACCTGGTTATGAAGGATCTGTGATGAACACTGTTATGGAGGATCTGTGGATGACCACTGTATGAGGGTTTTCTAGATGACTGTTATGGGGATACATAGATTACACCACTATTATAAGGATCTGTGAAAGGCAGACTGTATGGGCAATCTGTTGCCAACCCCACCTAATATTGTTGCCCCCTCCAATAGTGATCTCCCACCTCCAATTGATGTGTCCCCCCACTATAGCGGCGTCCCCACCTCCAATTCATATTGCTGCCACTTCGTAGCAGCCCGCCCCGCTACATCACCCCTCAAATTCATACCTCTAATTCACATTGTGGTCCCCTCCAATATCGTGTCCCCCCCAACGATGCCCCGCCACACCTCCCATTCATATTGTGCCATCGCTCCAATAGTGGCCTCCCACCTCCAGTTTATATTGTGACCCTCTCCAACTGTGGTCCCCCTACCTCCAATTCATATTGTTTTCCTCCTCCATATTGGTTACCCCACCTCTATTCATATTGTGCATAAGCCCAAGAGGTAATTCAAAAGGATATTACCCCCAAAAAATAACCGTTTGAAAGACGCAGGTGCATTTGAACGTTTGGCCCTTTATTTCAGATAAAATTTGACAAGTGTTTCGCTCCTCTAATTTGGTTGCTTCATCAGGTTTATTAAGTGTTCTCGGTAGAGTTTGAAATATAGGCGTATTATAGCCATATAGGCTATATTTTAAAACTGGTCGTTCACTTTCAGCAAATATTATATTGTTTGGGTATGGAAAGTTATCCAATTTTCCAATTATATTTTGTTATCAATTACTCATGGTTTTTCTAGAGTTCTGTTTGCTGTCCTTCTTTAGAATCTTCTAAATCTCCGGCTTAGCCATAATAGTTTTTTTAAATTAACACGTAAAGTCGATTTATTGCAGCTCAGAAGCCGGACAATCTTTACCCACACCCCAAGCTGCTATTGATAAGTTTGTATTTCAGGGATCCCGGGGTGTCAAGCTAAGCAAAGACTGCACCTAGATCAAGATGAAGAGCAGAGGTGAGTATCCTTAGCTGTTTTTTTTTTTTTTTGGTTTTAAAGTGGTTGATTTCTTTAAAGCCTTTTCAGGCCGCGTCATTAAGGTTTTAAAGTATAGAATAAATACCAAACCGTTTCTTCTTCATGAATATGGTTAGGCCTACATATAGTGAAATTGCTGCAGAATGTACCCAGGAAATGAAGCTACTGGGCTTCAAAGAAAATCATTTCTGCAGTATTAAGCAGTAGTTCAGGTGCAGAACCAGCAGAGACAGGGTCCCCATAGCAGAACCTCTGAATAGGGGCCCCACTCCCCCTTAAACATATATATATGTATATATTTTTTAATACTCACGCTGTGTATGTACTAACTTCTTATCCCAGGGCAGTGTCAGTGTCGTAAGAAAATTGGGCTTCAAATTTGAGAGCATACATCATTTTTATTCACTATGAAGTGTCATTTTTGGCTTAAAAGAATGTATTTTCCCAAAAAATTCTAAGTTTCTAAATCACACTTCCATGTTATTTAGCCCTTGGGAAACACTTAAAGGATTACAACATACTTGGAGGAGCGTCGTTTTCTATAGTGGATAATTTATGGGGTTTCACTATTATTTAGGTCTTCAAAGTCAATTGAAAGCTGAAAACATGAAAATTGTGCATAAAATTCTGTGCCTCATAACGTCCTAGAAAACCTGAGTGAAGTGGCCCCCCTACCTTTCAACTCAAACAAAATTGGTGTAAAATGTTGTGCTACGTTTGTGCTGATTTATGCAGCAGAAATTTTGTTGTGCGCTATCATTTTTAAAATATTAATGAAAGTTTCCAGCGGTCATCAAGGTCAACCAGCTCCCCACATTGCCCAAATCAAACAAAAAAGGTCCCAAACAATTATGCTACGTTTGTGCTGGTTTGTGTTGCTCAAATTTTTGTTATGCTGCTTTTGTTTGAATTAAGAACAAAAAACTAAAGGTCAAAAGTTTCACCCCCCCCACATTAACTGATCAACAATTCCTGGTGGCAACTGTTAGTGCTACGTTTGTGCTGGTTTTGTGCAGCAAAATTTCGTTGTGTGATATAATTTTTAAGGTATGTACAGTGTTTACAGTTCTTTTAATGTGTTTAGGATGGGGAACTGGTAAAAAACAAACACTAATGACACTCTCCCTGGTTGATCACCAGGGGGGTCTAGCAACACATTTAGTTTTGAAGAATTTTGAGAAATGAATCTGATGACCTCTGGAAAAAAAAAGAATGAAGATATATTAAAATTATCGCGCACAAATGCAAATTTTTGCTACACAAACGTAGCACTAACGTTTGACACCAGCTTTGTTTGATTCAGTTAATGTGGGGGGGGGGGCTGGTTGAACTTTTGACCCTTAAAAATTCTGTTCATATATTGAAAACAAAAGCACGCACAAACAAAATGTGAGCAGCACAAACCAGCACAACATACGCATTGATTGGAACCAGTTTTGTATTTATTTGGACAATTGTGCGTGTTGACCCTGATGACCTCTCTGGAAACTTTCATTAATTATGTTAAAAACGATAGCGGCACGAACAAGGTGGGGGGGGGGCAACTTCACTCCTAGAAAAAGGAGAGAACACCTAAAATAGTCATTACACAACATAAAGCAGACATTTCTGGAATGTTAGTTATCTAGCTTTTTGGGTAGTTTAACTATTGCTCTCAAAGCAGAACATTTCAGACTTTGAAAAATTAAGACATTTTTCAGATGAAATGCCAAACATAAACACTTACACTAAATTTTACAACTAACAGTTGAAGACAATGTGTCTCGAAAAAAACAACAATTCTCAAACATCACCTGGATAAATTAAAAGCATTCCAAAGTCTTAGAAACCAATATCATGATATGTCAGAGATTCGAAATCGAGTCTGGTCATTAAGGTTGAAAGCAAGCGTCAGTGATAAGGGGTTAAACTACCAGAAAAAATTCTTATCTTCTATTGTTTATTGGTGGCTTCCTAATTGGTTGTAGATTTTGTAAATGTAGGTGGGCACTCAAAGGTTTTGTTGAAACTACCTTAGCGACTTTTCTCGATATCTGAGAAAACTTCCTTTTTCTGTACTCTCTGGTAAAAACCTCCTTGATGTAGAGAACTGACTTTCTAATGACGACAAAATTAACTGTGTTTTATTACACATTACGGGCACATGTTCTCCACATTGCCGTGGTTTAGAAAATAGTACTTAGATTCCTCTGGGTTGAATAGTTGGTCTATAACGCATGAGGTAAGATTCTCTGTATAATCTTTTTAAAGACATTTTAACCTCCATGTTTCTTTAGGCTGTAAATGATAGGATTTAGTCACTGGAGTTACAACCTGTGTAAAAAACAGAAAATAAACTTCTTCATATCTGATGAATAGCGTCGAGTGAGGACGAACATACATAAAATTATCATGTACCCATAGTAAGATCAGTACAACATAGATCAGAGCCACATGTAGAAAAGGTCTATCCTGCTACTATTGGACTTCATACGTAGTATGGAGATGACAATAGAAGTAGGACACCAAGTAAGCAATAACCAGAAAACAGAACAGTAAGAGACAAGATAAAAATGGAGATTTCTGCCAAGTAGATGTCACCACCACAAACAAGAAGCTCTAACACAGTGGGACGTCAAAAAAGAGGATTCACTCTGGATGAGACCTCACAGAAGTCTAACAGAGAGATAAAGAGAGAAGGTATCAATCGGTAGAGCCCCTGTTACCCAGGAGCCAACAACCAGTTGTAGACATGGTACTTGTATTCCTCAGGCTTGAATAATAGAGAGGTTTACCAGATAGCCATGTGTACAGCGATCATATGCCATGACTAACAGCAAATAACATCAGTGGCACCCAACATTGCAAACAAAGAAAAAACAGTTGAGTCATGCATCCCGAACAGGAAATATTATTGCTTTTCATAACAGTTAGCTAAAGTTTTGGCACATTGTCATTGTTATACCATATTTCCAAGAAACAAAAGACAAGTTGGAAAGGAAGAAGTACATGGGGATTTGTAGAGACGATCCATTGTCACCACAGTCAAAATGATGACATTTCCAATGATGTCACCAGAAAATATTAAGGAATAAACAAACGGGAATGTTGGCTTCTGCAGAGTTTAATAGACCTTGAAGTGAAAATCATTTCCACCACTTTGGTTGGTAAATTGCATGTTGCATGGGAACATAAATTCAGCAACCATCCAAAAGTACCTACACATAGATAAGAATATGAAGAAAAAATACATTATTATTGTGGACTATACAAATCCCACTTACTCAAGAACTGCGATAAATCCTTTCACTTTGCTAATTTTGTTGTTGCGGAGACAGTATGACTGATGCAGCAATCAGGGTAACATACTGGCAGTATAAAGCTTGTATATGTATAAATGCATGGGTGTCCAACATATACATCCCTGATATGCTACAAAATGTGTATATACTGTACCAGGCTCACTCACCAGTCATGTTGTAAATGTGTACACATGTACCATTACACAGTAGGTCAGGGGGTCAAGGACAGGAGGCGCACAGCAGCACTGGTGGTTCTCCAAATGATTTTACTAGTACACCGGAGCACCTGTACGATCCTTTGAATACTAATAAAATTCTCTGAAGAACTACTTGTCTGACACCTATTGTCTGAACCGACCGTCCAACATCCCGTGTTTGGAGATCTCAAAGATACCGGCTTGCACCTCTGGCCATTAGCTTTATACCTAAACAGAGTTGTGCCTTATGTTGAGCACAACTCCATCAGGTGCGCACCAACTACATATCAACACATTGGAACTGGATAGATACCACCCTATGAGCGCTGTCGTTTTTTTGGCTTTACTACGTTCCCATTTACACAGTAGACATGCCTCAAATAAGTTCCTCAAACAGGACACATTATATGACTCACTCAACTTGGCAAATATGAACCACTCATATACTGGACTCATGCAATTTACAATTACCATGTTCCATATAGACTCTTTTAAGACTCTTTGAGAGCCACTTTTTGTTTGAACTTTTTCCATAGAAGCAGGCAACTTGCTGGGTTTCTGGTTCAATGTTGCTCAAACATCAACTTAGAATTATATGTAACTATCTACACTCACCGGCAACTTTATTAGGTACCATGCTAGACGGGTTGGACCCCCTTTTGCTTCATAACTGCCTCAATTCTTCATGGCAATAGATTCAACAAGGTGCTGGAAAGCATTCCTCAGAGTTTTGGTCCATAGTGACATGATGGCATCACACAGTTGCCGCAGATTTTTCGGGCTTGCACATCCATGATGCGAATCTCCCGTTCCACCACATCCCAAGATGCTCTTATTGGATTGAGATCTGGTTAACTGTGGAGGCCATTTGAGTACAGTGCAACTCATTGTCATGTTCAAGAACCAGTCTGAGATTATTCCAGTTTATGACATGGTGCATTATCCTCTGAAAGTAGCCATCAGATGTTGGGTACTGTGGTCATAAAGGGATGGACATGGTCAGCAACCAATACTCAGGTAGCTGTGGCGTTGCAAACGATGCTCAATTGGTACCAGGGGGCCCACAAGAGTGCCAAGAAAATATTCCCACACCATGACACACACCAACACCAGCCTGAACCGTTAATACAAGGCAGGATGGATCCATCTTTCATGTTGTTGACGCAAATTACTGACCCTACCATCTGAATGTCGCAGCAGAATCGAGACTCATCAGACCAGGCAACGTTTTTCCAATCTTCTACGTCCAATTTCGGATGAGCTTGTGCAAATTGTAGCCTCAGTTTCCTGTTTAGCTTGAAAGGAGTGGCACTCGGTGTGGTCTTCTGCTGCGGTATGTAGCCATCTGCCTCAAAGTTCGCCGTGCTGTTGCATTCAGAGATGCTCTTTGCCCTACCTTGGTTGTAACGGGTGGCGATTTGAGTCACTGTTGCCTTCTATCAGCCGACCCATTCTGCCCATTCTCCTCTGACGCTCTGGCATCAACAAAGAGCATTTCCGCCCACAGAACTGCCGCTCACGGATGTTTTTTTCTTTTTCAGACCATTCTCTGTAAACCCAGAGATGGTTGTGCGTGAAAATCCCAGTAGATACAGCAGTTTTCTGAAAACCTCAGCACCAGCCCTTCTGGCACCAACAACCCATGCCACGTTCAAAGGCCACTCAATCACCTTTCTTCCCCATACTGATACTCATTTTGAACTGCAGGATTGTCTTGACCATGTCACATCGCCTAAATGCACTGAGTTGCCGCCATGTGATGGCTGATTAGAAATTAGTGTTAACAGCAGTTGGACAGGTGTACCTAATAAGTGGCCGGAGTGTCTATGATATGAATAAAAATGCAGTTCCAAACCACTATTTCAAAATGTATTATTGTTATAATGATCCTTTAAGTGGTTTTCGTGTGTCCTGTCGACTTAATAGTGGTGATAGTATATACACTTTGCAGGCAAAATAACCAATCGCTGGCAATCAATATTCACATGCAATTTATTCATGTGGTTGGCTAATCTGTCACATCTACGAATACTTTTCAAACGTGCCCTTGGAAAATTTGCATTACTTCAACAGAGCTAATCTGGTACACCCTCAAACTTGCTAAAACGTAGTATTTACATGAAACATTTTAGATTTCAACCTTAAATCACATTCAGATAAAAGCTTTTTTCTTAAAAAAAAACGTGGAGTTTGTATACGTGGAGTCTGCTTGTGGATTTGTGCAGAATGCGGCAGATTAATCCCTTCATTAATCTGGTGCACCACTGCTCTGGAATGTGCACCATTTCTTTTGGTGCTCTATATTTATGCTGAAGAATTGTGGCGCAGACAGAATTGTGGTTGCCGGTCAGTAATAAATGTGGTACATTGCAATTCAACACTAAACACACAAAACTGGCGCAGACACTTTATACATACATGTGCAAGCAGTTTCATGTTCTTTTCAGTGCAAGTCAGACAGAAAACTGGTGCAAACACCATTTAACTTTCACATTTCTTTGCACTCACTCTAGCATTTGGCAAAAAATAATACTGCAGCAAAATGCGTGGCAATGTAAAAACTAGTTTAAAACCCCACAGGGCTTCCATGTGAGTCCTAACTGCACAACGCCCCATGGAGATATTTGAGTCCCAAGTCTCCAGTGACGTGATTAGCTCATGAACAGGAACAGGTTCCAGGTCTCTAGCATCTGTACTCTTCTATTTGCATATGTGGTTTCTTGTAGGTAAGCTTAAAGGATAATAAGGGTTTGTTTTGTGAGATTGATAACATTGTATTAAAAAAAACCTGTGAGCTGGATTTCCATTTCCGGGAAATAGCATAACTCAGCTCTAGAAGTGAATAGATTTAAGGTTTCAAAATGGGATTTCTTAAAATTAATCAATAAAATCTTAGTCAAATACAAGTTCTTGCTGTGTAGATGGGACCCTGAAGCAGCAGTGCCCTTAACCTGAAGTGAAATACTGCTGATATGTTTTCTTTAACATTATACAACCATATTGATTGGGGTCCAACAACCACCTATAGCTTTTTTATGGCAGACTATGGTGCCAGAACTAACAAAGTGGGGCTCATTTACTTAGGGTTTTGCGCTCCATTTGCCAGACTTTCCGCCTTTTTCGGAGATTGCACGACGGCTTCTGGAAAGGAATTTAACAGGTGTCTGTGCTGGGATTTTGGTGCACGCAATAATTTTTGGGTGCAACTGCGCTGGCTTCCATGCCACACAATTGGGGGCATGCTGTCGAATGATCTGACTGATCAAACTGACCTGGATTTAAAATTCAAATTGTGCACCACTAAAAAAGTTTTTCTTCCATGCATCCCTGGGCCTGCATAACTGAGATGACCCCACCTGCCTACTACTGTAGTGTATACATAGCGGGTAAGATCAAACCATGTGCTTTCTTCTTTGCAAGGTCTTCTCTCAGCTGCGGCTTTTTTCATAAGAGAGTAAAATAAAAACAACACATACGCCCGAGGAGAAGTGGGGTGCTCGCATTTTTTTTTTTGTAAGTATTTGAAATTTAATGGTGTTTCACTAGCAATGGTCTATGTTTAAGGCATATTTTTAGTGGCGAGACAAAGCCTTTGCAATTATTTGCCACTTTTTTATGCCAAAAAAGTATTGATAAATAACCCCCACACAATCTTGAAATACCTATACCATTCTATTGCTTATACGCTCAGGACTGGAGTTATTTTGCACAAAAAAAAATACAACTTTTACCACATTTGTGCAAATATAGCAACAGTGTAAAAGAAAAAAGATCACACCAAAGTTTGCAAGGGGATGATGAAAGTTGCAAAAAATATTCTATTTCTATTTTATACAAATTCTGTGCTTATATTTTAATGTGCCAAAACAAGTTTGCAATAAAGTAAAGAAAAAATAAACGAAAACCTAAGATAAATGACCTTCACTGAGTTTCAACTAATCTCATACAAACTGATATGGATTTAATCCACAGAATGTAAAGTTTCTGTTGCCATCATATCTTGTATTAGTTTTAAGTCATCCGAAGGCTGCAACTAGGATTTAGTTAACTGATTTAGTTGCAGATTTGATTGTGGTCTTGAATGCAGAAAGCCATGGTTTTTGTATAGTATCACCTCATGATCACATATTTTGCTGTTCTTCCAATTCCTTAAAAAGAGGAGCTATTGAGGGGCAAACAAGGAAAGGTAATATTTTATGTCCCACTATTGCCTCAGTCCTATTTTTGCTATATTCTACCACGTCTTGGACAACTTTGAAAAACAACTACTGGGGGCTTTGAGTCCATTGTGAGAGAACACACTAAAAGTTTGTGTTTAAGTGTGAAAAGTAGAAAACTGTAAAGTAACGGTAAGAACTGTAGAACGTCGTATAACTTAATAAGGGAAGCGTCTTTTTCCTCATTCCAGTACTGCCATGGAGATTGCAGCACAGCCCATACAGTAGCTGGTATACATGCTAGTTCACCATCGGAGTCTACTGTTATAGGTGGGCCCGATACATCACTACGATAATTTAGAGGGCTTTCTTGTGCTGCAGTTTTTCCCACTTTAACCAGTTCTGCTTTGCAGATCCAGTTGAGCCAGCTGAAAGTCTTTATAAACACATTATATGGCTAAGTAAGTCAACCTAATTCTATATATCTATGGGTTAGGCATTCACCAGCCGACGGTAACGTTATTATTGAGGGGGGCATTTATCAAACTTATTCGTTTTTTTTCTCTGCTCTTTGTCTGCAATGTTTTAGCACCTTTTTGCTGAGTTTTTGTTGCAGTGTCTCATTTAGGTGTCATTTTATTATCTGGCTTTTGACGTTTCTTCTCTGGTGATTTATCATTCTCATTTCAGTGTGATAAATGATTTTTCATTTCAGATCTCTTTTTTTGCACAGTGTTCTAAATGTTTTAAAAATGTTGCACGAATGTCTCAGTCGACTTCGTTTCCCATTTTTCGAAGTTTGCTTACGTTTGGGTTTTGGACTGAAAGTTGTTTTGGGTCCAAAAATGTCAAAATATTTAGACATTTGAAAAGATAAATTTCATTTAAACATATGGAAAAGATGATAAATGTGTTTTTACTGACGATAACAAATGTCCGCATGATTTCCAGTGGCGCATTTCAAAAAGTCGCAGTGTGCCATATGCGCCAAAAAAAAGACTTAAACGAAGGTTGTTGGCAATCGCTGTGCAAAGTCGCAAGTTTTTCCTCAAATAAACTACAGCCAGAGGCAGGTGTAGGTAAGGGCTGCTAACACGCCTCTTTAACCACCACTAAAATAAATCAAGCAGAGCCCAAACCTTACAAAAAACCCAAAAATAGACACATTTTCCGAACGTTAAAAGTTAATGGTCCCCATCAAGTATGCTCAGTATCAGTTAGTTGTGTACATTTAAAAGTCTGTTTTACGTAATATTGAAGATGTTGAAAGTATGAATTTTAACTGTTTTACTTGAATATTTGATACTCCTAATTGATTGACAGACAAGTTTAGTGATTGTATGACTGGTATATGTCAGTGGGCCACATAGTACTTTCCATGCAACGCTCTCTACTAAAAATAATATCTAAAAGTAGATTGTTTATATTTAAGGTAAGGTGTAATCCAGAAAACAAGTAAGTCTAAAATGCAAAAGATATTAAGATTCAATATATTAATGTGTATAACCGAGTGACTGTGATGAAGACATTCACTGCCTTACTTTTACCTGGTGAATGGTTGTAAAGAAACACAGTAGCAGACGGTTGCTTAAGATGTCCAGGTCGAGCAAACCACTCACCCGTAGAAGAATAGCAGAATTTGTCTGGAGTATTAAGTGTTCTGCAAAAAATCAGGAGAAAACCTACCCAGCTGAAACCCATGGCAGAATTTCCAGGATATTTTTAATGTCAAGCTATGAGGCAAGAAAGTACAAATCCAGAAGGATACACTTATAGGGGTGTTCTCAAGTAACCTAGCTTAATATACATATTGTCATAAAAGTTATTGCATAATAGAATTGCTCTAGTTGTTTGGAAGTGCTCTATTTGCTGATGGCAACCCAACAGAGGCCACTGTCAGCATCCAGAGCCGTTTTTAAATGAAAAGCTGAGTCTTGACTGTTTGCATCATGGACAAATAGTACAGTTTGCGTTTAGAACACTTTTTAACACTCCCCCAGGTGTTTTTAGACTATTTGCAAGGGTTGCTCGGACATACCACCTGATTTTTATTCTGGAAACCCACAAAGTTTGGGAATTGGGTACCAGAACTGGGGGTACAACAAGTAAAAAGAGCTTTATATATCTGTAGTTGAATATTAGCAGACGGTCCCTAAGTACCAGGAGGCAAAGCAGTGTTTTGAAGAGACTCTGAGCTGCCAGTCAGAATAATAGGGCATGGTTCACTGCCAGCCTGGGAGAGAGAAGGGTCACAAATACCAGACATGAGTCCCAAAAGCTAATTTGCATATTGGAAAAAGGCCTGTAATTAAGTTACAGTGCCTCACTGGCAGTGAATTGTAGGTGATATTGGGAGAACTTGTAACCCTTTATCAGCAGGCATTGTTACTCAGGGTGGTCAAAATCCACTCTTTAAGTGGAGACCTCTCTTCCAGGACTTGGGTGACAGGCTACTGCTTTTCTGAAGAGGCAGCATAAAACGTCCACTTATAGAATACTCAGCCTAAGGAGAGGACCATGATGAGAATCCACTGGTAGCCGGAATAGAAAAAGCTGGGCTATTGGGGGTAATTGGAAGAGCTGGTACCAGGAACACCAAATGACCCCTTGAAGGTCTCACAAAGTTGTGCAGCCATGAGATGATGTTTGGAAACCATGACTTAAGAAAGTAGGTAGTTTCCCAAGATGTCGCAGCAAGAAAGCTTACACACTTGCAAGGACTCTTGGAGTAAAGACTCTGGGGCACATATACTAAGGGCTTTGTAAACTGTGTCGAATTGTGCATGTTCTTCTAGGCTTAATGGCATTGCACAGGCATTTAAGAAGTGTTTGCGCCTCTATTGTGTCACACACAACCCTTGTGGCACAGATATGCTATCCTCCATGCAACACAAATTAGGCGACTAATTCGGACCGAGCGCCATATTTAACTTGCAAATTGTGTCACACGCTGTATGTTAAAGGTGCACCACAAAAAAGATGGTGAACTCTTTCGGACCTGAGCGGGGAAGCGACACATTCATGATTTCTGGTGCACGATCTTAGTGAATTGCGGCACCAAGAATTAAACGGAAACTTTTAGTGCAGTTTCCGACTTTCTAAGTAAATTTACCTCCCTGTGTCACACAACTATGAATATACCGGTATTTCATGGACTTTTATTACAAGGACATTGTGAATTTACTCTACCACTGTATTTTTTGATTCTGTGAAGAACTGATAAGAATAAGTTATAGGGGCACATTTAATAAGAGTTGTGCACTTCACTTTTGTCTGACCATGCACGTTCTTCTAGGCTAAAACAGCTTGCACAGGTATTTAAGAAGTGTCGATTGTGTCACACGCAACCCTTTTGTGGAGCAGCTGCGCTGGCTTCCATGCGACATAAATTAGGGGTCGTTCCCTGGGGGAGGTACAACGGATTTGGACCGAGTGCCGTATTTAACTTTCTAATTGTGTCGCACACCCCATGTTAAAGGTGCACCACACAGAATCGCCGCACACAGCATTATACATGGACAATGCACTTTTTTAAGTAAATGTGCCCCATAATGTTTTTACAAAGTAAACAGCATTCTTTTGTAAAAACAAAAAGAAGAAACCATTGTATTATTAGTTGTTGGGGGAGACTGGGAACACTCCTTTTTTACTTTCGTTAGCTTGTTAAATCTACTCCATTTTGGTGTGAGGTCTACTGAGGCTATGCTAATTATTTATGGTGGCTGTGCAACACCATAAATTATGGGCATCGGTCTTGATACATTCACCCAATAGTTTTTAGGCATGTGTATAGGCATGTGGGTGTGTCTTAGTTGGTTATAGAACATGGTTTAAATTTCAAATGTGCGCACTACAATGCACCAAATGTTTTGACCAAAAATTCATGTGCTAAATAAGATTTGAAAAGCTATTCCGATTGCAGCAAGTGCTATATATTTTGTGCTATTAAACTTCATGAGCTGATTTATAATACAATGTTATTAAATGTTTCTATGCATTTTCATGTGAAATTGTTACCTTTGTTGAACAGCCTGGCCATGGTTTCTTCCCATAGTTACAACCTGTAATTTCTGTTACTGGTAGTACATACATGCTGGGTATCTTTCTCTACGTCTCCACGTCCATTTCCGTTGACAAGGGGACTCCTGATCTACACGTACAACTCACCACTTCACTAAACTGCCTTCCATCACTCATCATTAATCTGATAACCCTGAGCAAAAGAGGACATGATAGAGGTGAGTAGCTATACTGTACACACCACTACCATGACCTCTCTTGCTTTGTGTGCTCTAAACCCATAAGTAAAAAAAAAAAAGACAGATAGATAACATCAGTAAAATATATTTAAACTTTATTGAATTCGAATAGTAATACCCAATATATAAAATTGACATACAGATAGAGTAGTAACATACAGACAAAAAAGTTGATTACATAGGCTGAGTGTAAACACAGTAAAGCTAAATGTAAAGATATCCTGCAGAAGACAAAGTGCTAAGTAGATAGGACCTGAGTCAGTCTAAGGGCATGTTAGACTCAATTAAAACATCACTTATAAGTAGAAATAGACTAGCCAATTGCAACTATGCCCAACATTGAATAGCTACAGCAAAGCTTACAGGAAAATATAAATAAAGTATGTACAGACCACGGACCAAAAGGAAACAAAGCCCCGACACGTGTTTCGCCACTGAATGGCTTCTTCTGGGGGAGTTTGTGTGCTCTAAGCTCTGTTCCCTTCTATGGACGCTTACAAATAAAGTCAAAAGCCAGAAAATTACAGAGCATGAAAGAGAGTCTAAATGAGGTGTATTTTTTTATCCAGTATTACTATTGGCAGAATTGGGGATGGGTTGCCATTTTGTTTGGGAACTGATCTGGGGTCTTCAGTATAATTATTGCCAGCATTAGGGGGACGCCACTTTGTTTGGGGTCTGATCTGGGGTCTATGGAGGATCTATAGATCATTAAAGGGGCCAGCGTCCTCCTATTGGGCGCTGGATAACCGGGCACGCCTTATACCTCCCCGCCCCTTCCTCCCCTTTCGACCTCAAATCCGCGCCCGCCCCCACCATCTTCGCTATCTCAGTCATTTTCCCTGAAGTGAAAGCCTTTTGTGTTTTCCCCAGTTGTGTCCCACGCGTTCCAGGATAGCCTCCTGTGTGTTTGTTACTCGTGTGTGCTCCGAGTTCCTGGTGTACCCTGGTGGCCATTCTTGTGTTCTGTGGCGGGTACTGCCTCCAGCTGAGGCTCCTGCTCCATGCCAGCGAGGTCCTGCCATACCAGCTGGGTCCTGCCTCCCTATGTCTCGGTTTCCGTGGTCCGTCCAGGGTTCTCTGTTCATGCTTCCCTACCTTAGCGTGGCCATTCACGGGTGCCTAGTACACACCCGTGGCTGGAAAACCCCGGTGTCCGTCCACCCATCACAGGAAGACCATTCCCTCTTGCGTCAGGCTCTGGCACAGACCAGGGCCACTCAACTTCTGGTTCGGGGCGGCTAGTACCGCATCAATCCACCCAGCAGTGCGTCAGATGGTCCAAGAGTTCTTTCTAAGAAACTTCTGAATACAGCACAAAGACAGTGGACAGAAATGTGGCCTTTTGGCAAATGATAAAAACAATGCATGTAAGATTTTTTTGGAAAAACAATTCTTTTGGCTGTTTTCAGCCAGTGGATTGTTTTTTCAGCTTTTGTGTTATATGTTCACAGAAATCAAATGGTGCGCATTGGAAATATCAACTTATCACAAAGATCAAGAGACCTCATAGGTGGCTAGGATACAGAAATCACAATGATTATGGATTGTGGAAAAGAGGGACGTAAAAAAGAAAAACACAATAGTTACAATGGGCCTTGCATAAAGCAACACCTGGGAATGACCATCGATCATATTCAGTTACATGTTTTTCTTGCTTCTACTATTGAGCAACAGGCCCATTTATATTATACATGTGGGAAGCTGGAAAGAATTCCAAATAGTATAAAATTACACATTATCTTCTCTGGCTTCATTTTTATACCTTGCATGGCAAAGCTCACATTCCCTTTGTATTTTGGGTGTCAGTACAATTTTTTTGTAAAATTTTTGGATTTTTTGATGAAAATTTTGTCTTGCGACATAGTGACGTCATAGTGTGTATGCCGCAATCGGCACCACTAGGCTGTTGCCCTGACATGGGTAAAAAGCAGCGTGAGGAGAGCTGAAAGGACTGCTTGGCTATTATGACTAGTCGGGGAAGAGGCTGGTATATACATAAGGGGTCTGGCTGGCTATAATAGTGGGCTAACTGCTAGAACTATAGGACCGGGCGGGCTTATATACTAGTGGGCCAGGGGTGCTGGCTATATACTAGAGTGTCATGGGCTGTTGGCAATTTACTGGGACAGTGCTTACTGGCCATATTACTAGATGACATGGTATATACGGGTGGCGGCTGTGACCATGCATTTCCCACCCAGGCTATACTCGAATCATAGGTTTTCCCAGGTTTTGTGTTAAATTAGATACCTCGGCTTATACTCTGGACAGCTTATACCTTGAGCATATATGGTACATTTATTAAAATTTTCTACGTTCGAAAAAGTGGCAATTTAGAAATTTGGACTTTTTTATTGCAGCATTCACTGTATGAGATAATAATTTTTATATGTTGATAGACAATAGCCTTTATGTGATCCATTATTGTAGCTCTTCTTTCAAAAAAGTACCAACCATTTAAGTAATTTAACTGAATTACCCCATGTTCTGGTAACCAATATCCAAACTTTGGGTTTCCAGAATAAAATCAGGTATGTCCGAAACCTTGCAATAAGTCTAAAAACACTGGGGGAGATGTTTAAAAAGTGTCTAAGAGCAGAACTGTACTATTTGTCCATGGCAACAGATCAGAGTCAGCTTTCATTTAAAAAAACGGCTCTGGGGAGAAACTAAAGCTGGCCTCTGATTGGTTGCCATCAGCAAATAGAGCACTTCCAAACAACTAGAGCAATTCTATTAGTGCAATAATTTTATTGACAATATTGTATATAGCTAGGTTATTGAGAACACCCCTTATTACAGTTATCCTTCTGGGAATTTTACTTTCTTGCCTCACAGCTGTTGACATTAAAAATATCCCTGGAAATTCTGCCATGTGGTCTTCAGCTGGGAGGTTTCTCCTGATGTTTTGCAGAACCTTAAATACTCCAGACAAATTCTGCCTATTCTTCTACGGTGAGGGGTTTGCTCGAATGAACATCTTAACACCGTCTGTACATGTTTTCTTTACACCATTCACCAGGTAAAATAAGGCAGTGGATGTCTTATCACAGTCACTGGTATACAATTAATATATTAATTCATTTATATATTTTTTGCATTTTAGACTTACTGTTTTTCTGGATTACACTTACCTTAAAGTATAGAAATATCATACTTTTAGTTATATTATTTTTAGTAAGAGAGCTTGCATGAAAGTACTATGTGAGCCCACGTGACATATACAGTATATACAATCACTAAACTTGTCTGCATCAATTAGGAGTATCAAATATTCAGTAAAACAGAAAATATATTTCAACATCATTCTAATATTTACTGTAAACAGAACTTTTAAATGTACACATAACTGATACTGAGATACTTGATGGGGACCATTATTTAAGTCCGGAAAATGTGTCTAGTTTTTGGGCTTTTTTGTAGGTTTGGGCTTGCCTGATTTATTTTAGTGGTGTTAAATGAGGCGTGTATAGCAGCCCTTACCTTACACCTGTCTCTGGCTGTAGTTTATTTGAGGAAAAACTTGCGACTTTTCACAGCGATTGCAACAAACCTTCTTAAGGCTTATTTTTGGGCAATGGCAACTTTGCGACTTTTGAAATGCGGCACTGAATCTGCCGGACATTTGTTATCGTCAGTACAAAACACATTTATCATCTTTTCCAATGTTCTAAATGAAATTTATCTTTTCAAATTTGTCTAAATTTTGACATTTTTGGCGCCAAAAAACTTCAGACAAAACCATAACGTAAGCAAACTTCGAAAATGGGAAAGAATGCTCTGAGACATTCGTGCAACATTTTTTAAAACATTTATAACAAATGTGCAAAAAAGAGATCTGAAATGAAAATCATTTATCACACTGAAAGTGAGAATGATAAATCCCAGAGAACAGAACGTAAAAAGCAGATAAGATAAAATGACCTAAATATGAGAACTGCAACAAAAATCGCAAAAGGTGCTAAAAACATTGCAGAAAAGAGAGAGAAAAAAAACGAATAAGTTTGATAAATGCCCCCCTCAATAATACTTACCGCTGCTGGTGCAATGCCTAACTCATAGATATATAGGAATATAGGTGACTACTTAGCCAGTAAATGTGTTATAAAACTTTCAGCTGGCTCAACTTGGATCTCAAAAGCAGAACTGGTTAAAGTGGGAGATAATGCAGCACAGAATAGCCCTCTAAATATCTAAGTGATATAGTATGGGCCCACCTATAACCAGTAGACTCGATGGTGGGAACTAGCGTGTATACCAGCTGTGTAGGGCTGTGCTGCAATACTCCATGGGTACTGAATGGGAAAAAGACGCTTTCCTCTTATAAGTTATACGATGTTTCTTACAGTTCTTACCGTTACTTACAGTTTTACTTTCACAACTTAAACAACAAACATTTCTAGTGTGTCTCTCTCACAATGGACTCAAAGCCCAGTAGTTGATTTTTCAAAGTTTGTCCAAGACGTGGTAGAATATAGCAAAAATCAGACTGGAGGAAATAGTGACATAAAATATTACCTTCTGTTTGCCCCTCAATAGGCTCTCTTTTTAAGGAATTGGAAGAACAGCAAAATATTGATCATGAGTAGATCATATACAAAACATGGCTTTCTGCATCAAGATCCACAATCAAATCTGCAACTAAATCCAGTTAACTAAATCCTAGTTGCAGCCTTTCGGATGACTTAAACTAAACAATGATGATGGCAACAGAAACTTTACATTCTGTGGATTAAATCCATATCGTTTGTATGAGATTAGTTGAAACTCAGTGAAGGTCATTTATTAGGTATTCGTTTATTTTCTTTACTTTATTGCAACTTGTTTTGGCACATTAAAATTTAAGACACAAATATTTAGAAATAGAAATAGAATTTATTTGCAACTTTCTCATGCCCCCTTGCAACTTTGGTGTGAGTTTTCTTTTACACTGTTGCTATATTTGCACAAATGTGGTAAAAGTTGTATTTTTTTTTGTGCAAATAACTCCAGTCCTGAGCAGGTATAAGCAATAGAATGGTATAGGGTATTTCAAGATGTGTGGGGGTTATTTATCAATACTTTTGGCATAAAAAAGTGGCAATAAATTGCAAAGGCTTTGTCTCGCACTAAAATAGTTGCCTTAAACATAGAGCCATTGCTAGTGAAACACCATGTAAATTTTCAAATACTTACAAAAAAAAAAATGCAAGAGCACCCCACTTCTCCTCGGCGTATGTGTTGTTTTTATTTACTCTTCTTATGAAAAAAGCCCGCAGCTGAGAGAAGACCTTGCATAAGAAATAGCACATGGTTTGATCTTACCCGCTATGTAGCTACACGAAGTAGTAGGCAGGTGGGTCATCTCAGTTATGCAGGCCCAGGGATGCATGGAAGAAAAATTTTTTAGTGGTGCACAATTTGAATTTTAAATCCAGGTCAGTTTGAATCAGTCAGATCATTCGACAGCATGCCCCCAATTGTGTGGCATGGAAGCCAGCGCAGTTGCACCCAAAAAATTATTGCGTGCACCAAAATCCCAGCACAGACACCTGTTAAATACCTGTTCCAGAAGCCGTCGTGCAATCTCCGAAAAAGGCGGAAAGGAAGTCTGGCGAAATGGAGCAGCAAAACCCTAAGTAAATGAGCCCCACTGTTTAGTTCTGGCACCATAGTCTGCCATAAAAAAGCATATAGGTGGTTGTTGGACCCCAATCAATATGGTGAATAATGTTAAAGAAAATATCAGCAGTATTTCACATATCAGGTTAAGGGCATGCTGCTTCAGGTCCCATCATACACAGCAAGAACTTGTATTTGACTAAGATTTATTGATTAATTTTAAGAAATCCCATTTTGAAACCTTAAATCTATTCACTTCTAGAGCTGAGTTATGCTATTTACCCGGAAATGGAAATCCAGCTCCACAGGTTTTTTTTAATACAATGTTATCAATCTCACAAAAAACAAACCCTTATTATCCTTTAAGCTTACCTACAGAAACCACATATGCAAATAGAAGAGTACAGATGCTAAGAGACCTGGAGACCTGTTCCTGTTCAGAGCTAATCACGTCACTGGAGACTTGGGACTCAAATATCTCCATGGGGGTCTGTGCAGTTAGGACTCACATGGAAGCCCTGTGGGGTTTAAACTAGTTTTACATTGCACGCATTTTTGCTGCAGTATTATTTTTTGCCAAGTAGGAGTGAGTGCAAAAGAAATGTGAAAGTTAAATGGTGTTTGCACCAGTTTTCTGTCTGACTTTGGCACTGAAAAGAACATGAAACTGCTTGCACATGTATGTATAAAGTGTCTGCGTCCAGTTTTTGTGTTTAGTGTTGAATTGGACAATGTACCACATTTATTACTGACCGAGGCCACCACAATTCTGTCTGCGCCACAATTCTTCAGCATAAATATAGAGCACCAAAAGAAATGGTGCACACTTCCAGAGCAGTGGTGCACCAGATTAATGAAGGGATTAATCTGCCGCATTCTGCACATCCCACAAGCAGACTCCACGTAGTACAAACTCCACTAGTTTTTTTTAAGAAAAAATGCTTTTATCTGAATGTGATTTAAGGTGAAATCTAAATGTTTCATGTAAATACTACGGTTTTAGCAAAGTTTGAGGGTGTACTCAGAGTAGCCATTTTTGAGTAAATGAAGTTTTTCAAGGGCACGTTTGAAAAGTATTCGTAGATGTGACAGATGAGCCAACCACATGAATAAATTGCATGTGGAATATTGATTGCCAGCGATTGGTTATTGTTGCCTGCAAAGTGTATATACTATCACACTATTTAAGTCTGACAGGACACACAGAAAACCACTTAAAGGATACATTATAACAATAATACATTTTGAAATAGTGGTTTGGACTGCATTATTTATTCATATCATAGACACTACGGCCACTTATTATGGTAACACCTGTCCAACTGCTCGTTAACACTAATTTCTAATCAGCCAATCACATGGCGGCAACTCAGTGCATTTAGGCATGAGACATGGTAAGACATCTCCTGCAGTTCAAAAATGAGTATCAGTATGGGGGAAAAAGGTGATTTGAGTGCTTTGAACGTGGCATGTTGTTGGTGCCAGAAGGGCTGGTCTGAGTATTTCAGAAAACTGCTGATCTACTGGGATTTTCACGCACAACCATCTCTAGGGTTTACAGAGAATGGTCTGAAAAGAAAAAACATCAGTGAGCGGCAGTTTCTGTGGGCGGAAAGCTTGTTGTGATGCCAGAGGTCAGAGGAGAATGGGCAGACTGGTTCGAGCTGATAGAAGGCAACAGTGACTCAATCGCCACCCGTTAAACCAAGGTAGGCAGAAGAGATCTCTGAATGCACAGCACGGCGAACTTTGAGGCAGATGGGCTACATACAGCAGCAGAAGACCACACCGAGTGCCACTCCTTTCAGCTAAGAACAGGAAACTGAGGCTACAATTTGCACAAGCTCATCGAAATTGGACAGTAGAAGATTGGAAAAACGTTGCCTGGTTGATGAGTCTCGATTTCTGCTGCGACATTCAGATGGTAGGGATCAGAATTTGGCGTCAACAACATGAAAGATGGATCCATCTGCCTTGTATTAACGGTTCAGGCTGGTGTGTGGTGGTGTCATGGTGTGGGGAATATTTTCTTGTGCACTCTTTGGCCCCCTGGTACCAATTGAGCATCGTTTGCAACGCCACAGCTACCCTGAGTATTGTTGCTGACCAGTCCATCCCTTATGACCACAATGTACCCAACATCTGATGGCTACTTTCAGCAGGATAATGCACCATGTCAAAAGCTGGAATAATCTCAGACTGGTTCTTGAACATGACAATGAGTTCACTGTACTCAAATGGCCTCCACAGTTACCAGATCTCAATCAATAGAGCATCTTGGGATGTGGTGGAACGGGAGATTCGCATCATGGATGTGCAGCCCACGAAAAATCTGCGGCAACTGTGTGATGCCATCATGTCATATGGCCAAAATCTCTGAGGAATGCTTCCAGCACCTTGTTGAATCTATGCCATGAAGAATTGAGGCAGTTAGAAGGCAAAAGGGGGTCCAACCCGTTACTAGCATGTGTACCTAATAAAGGTGCCGGTGAGTGTAGATAGTTACATATAATTCTAAGTTGATGTTTGAGCAACATTGAACCAGAAACCACAGCAAGTTGCCTGCGTTCTATGGAAAAAGTTCAAAACAAAAATGGCTCTCAAAGAGCTTAAAAGAGTCTATATGGAAATGGTAATTGTAAATTGCATGAGTCCAGTATATGAGTGGTTCATATTTGCCAAGTTGAGTGAGTTATAATGTGTCCTGTTTGAGGAGCTTATTTGAGGCATGTACTACTGTGTAAATGGGAAAGTAGTAAGCCCAAAAAACGACAGCGCTCATAGGGTGGTATGATTTATCCAGTTTCCAATGTGTGATATAGTTAGTTGGTGCGCACCTGATGGAGTTGTGCTCAACATAAGGCACAACTCTGTTTAGGTATAAGAAGCTAATGGCCAGAGGTGCAGCCGGTATCTTTGAGATCTCCAAACACGGGATGCTGGACCGGTCGGTTCGACAATAGGGTGTCAGACCAGTAGTTCTTCAGAGAATTTTATTAGTATTCAAAGGATCGTACAGGTGCTCTGTGTACTAGTAAAATCATTTGGAGAACCACCAGTCTGCTGTGCGCCTCCTGTCCTTGACCCCCCTGACCTACTGTGTAATGGTACATGTGTAACACATTTACAACAGAATGGTGAGTGAGCCTGGTACAGTATATACATCATTTTGTAGCATATCAGGATGTATATGTTGGGACACCCATGCATTTATACATATACAAGCTGTATACTGCCAGTATGTTACCCTGATTGCTGCCATAGTCATACTGTTCTCCTGCAACAACAAAATTAGCAAAGTGAAAGGATTTATGCAGTCTTTGAGTAAGTGGGATTTGTATAGTCCACAACTAATAATGTATTTTTTCTTCAATTCTTATCTATGTGATGGTACTTTTGGATGGTTGCTGAATTTATGTTCCCATTGCAACATGCAATTTACCACCAAAGTGGTGGAAATGATTTTCATTCTAGGTCTATTAAACTCTGCAGAAGCCAACATTCCCTGTTTGTTGTATTCCTTTTAATATTTCTGGTGACATCATTGGAAATGTCATCATTTTGACTGTGGTGACAATGGATCAGTCCTCTACAAATCCCCATGTACTTCTTCCTTTCCAACTTGTCTTTCTGGAAATATGGTATACAATGACAATAGTGCCAAAACTTTTAGCTAACCTGTTATGAAAAGCAATAATATTTCCTTTTCGGGATGCATGACTCAACTGTTTTTCTTTGTTGCATTTGGGGCCACTGAATGTTATTGCTGTTAGTCATGGCATATGATCGCGTACATGGCTATCTGTAAACCTCTCTATTATTCAAGCCTGATGAATACAAGTACCATGTCTACAACTGGTTGTTGGCTGGTCCTGGGTAACAGGGGCTCTTACCGGATTGATACCTTCTCTCTTTATCTCTCTGTTAGACTTCTGTGGTCTCGCCAGGTGAATCACTTCTTTTGTGACATCCCACCTTGTTAGAGCTGTTTGTGGTGACATCTACTTGGCAGAAATCTCCATTTTTACTGTGTCCTTACTTTCTGTTTTCCTGTTTATTGCTTACTTGGTGTCCTACTTCTATAATTGTCATCTCCATACTACGTATGAAGTCCATAGTAGCAGGAGTAGAACCTTTTCTACATGTGGCTCTCATCTTACTGTTGTACTGATCTACTATGGGTACTTAGTATTTATGTATGTTCGCCCTCACTCATGATTCACAGATATGAAGAAGTTTATTTCTGTTTTTTACACAGTTGTAACTCATCCGGACTAAATCCTATCTTACAGCCTAAGAAACAAGGAGGTTAAAAATGTCGTTTAAAAAGATATACAGAGAATCTTACCATCATGCGTTAATAGACCAAACTATTCAACCCAGAGGAATCTAAGTACTATTTTCTAAACCACGGCAATGTGGAGACATGTGCCCTAAGTGTAATAAAACACAGTTAATTTTGTGTCATTAAAGTTCAGTTCTCTACATCAAGAGGTTGTTTACCAGAGAGTACAGAAACTAAGGAAGTTTCTTCAGATATCGAGAAAAGTCGCTAAGGTGCAAACAAAACCTTTGAGTGCCCCCTACATTTACAAAATCTACAATATCAATTAGGAAACCACCAATAAACAATAGAATATAAGAATTTTTTTCTGGTTTGTTAACCCCTTATCACTGACGCTTGCTTTCAACTTAATGACCAGACTCGATTTCGAATCTGACATTGAATCATGATATTGGTTATAACTTTGGAATGCTTTAATTTATCCAGGTGATTTTGAGATTGTTTTTTTTTCGAGACACATTGTAATCTGTTAGTTGTAAAATTTAAGTGTAAGTGTTTATGTTTGCATTTCATTCTGAAAAATGTCTTATTTTTCAAAGTTTGAAAGTGTTCGCTTTATAGGCAGATAGTTAAACTACCCAAAAAGCTAGATAAAACTAACATTTCCAGAAATGTCTGCTTTATGTTTGTTGTAATGATATTTATGTGCTCTCTCCTTTTTCTAGGAGTGAAGTTGCCCCCCCCCACCTTGTTCGTGCGCTATCGTTTTAACATATTAATGAAGTTTCCAGAGGTCATCAGAGGTCAACACGCACATTGTCCAAATAAAACAAAACGGTTTCCAATCAATTGCTATGTTGTGCTGGTTTGTGCTGCTCACATTTTTGTTTGTGCTGCTTTTGTTTTTCAATATATGAACAGAATTTTAAGGGTCAAAGTTCAACCAGCCCCCCCCCACATTAACTGAATCAAACAAAGCTGGTGTCAAACGTTAGGTACGTTTGTGTAGCAAAAATTTTCATTTGTGCCGCGATAATTTTAATATATTCTTCTTTTTTCCAGAGGTCTCAGATTTCATTTCTCAAAACTTAAATGTGTTGCTAGACCCCCCTGGTGATAAACCAGGGAGAAGTGTCATTAGGTTTGTTTTTTACCAGTTCATCCAAACCACCTTAACATAAACTGAAACACCTGTACATACCTTAAAATTATATCAGCACAACGGAAATTTTGCTGCACAAACCAGCACAAACGTAGCACTAACAGTTGCACCAGGAATTGTTTGATTCAGTTAATGTGGGGGGGGTGAACTTTTGACCTTTAGATTTTTTGTTATTAATTCAAACAAAAGCAGAATAAACAAAAATTTGAGCAACACAAACCAGCACAAACGTAGCATAATTGTTTGGGACCATTTTTTGTTTGATTTGGGCAATGTGGGGAGCTGGTTGACCCGATGACCTCTGGAAACTTTCATTAATATGTTAAAAATGATAGCAGCACAAACAAAAATTTCTGCTGCATAAATCAGCACAAACGTAGCACAAACATTTTACACCAATTTTGTTTGAGTTGAACAAGGTAGGGGGGCAACTTCACTCAGGTTTTCTTAGGACGTTATGAGGCACAGAATTTTATGCACAATTTTCATGTTTTCAGCTTTCAATTGACTTTGAAGACCTAAATAATAGTGAAACCCCATAAATTATCCACTATAGAAATACGCTCCTCAAAGTATGTTGTAATCCTTTAGTGTTTCCCAAGGGCTAAATAACATGGAAGTGTGATTTAGAAATTTAGAATTTTTTGGGAAAATACATTCTTTTAAGCCAAAAATGAACTTCATAGTGAATAAAAACTGATGTAATGCTCGCAAAATTTGAAGCCCAATTCTTACTGACACTGACACTGCCCTGGGATAAGAAGTTAGTACATACACATGCGTGAGTATAAAAAATATAATACATATATATTTTAAGGGGGAGTGGGCCCATTTCAGAGGTCTGCTATGGGGCCCTGCTCTGCTGGTTCTGCCACCTGGAACTACTGCTATAATACTGCAGAAATGATTTGCTTTGAAGCCCATAGCTTCATTCCTGGGTACATTCTGCAGCAATTTCACTATATGTAGGCCTAACCATATTCATGAAGAAAGAAACGGTTTGGTATTTATTCTATCCTTAAAACCTTAATGACGCGGCCTGAAAAGGCTTTAAAGGAAATCAACCACTTTAAAACCAAAAAAAAAAAAAAACAGCTAAGGATACTCACCTCTGCTCTTCATCTTGATCTAGGTGCAGTCTTTTGCTTAGCTTGACACCCCGCGGATCCCTGAAATACAAACTTATCAATAGCAGCCTGGGGTGTGGGGTAAGATTGTCCGGGCTCTGAGCTGCAATATGAATTTAAACGTGTAATTTAAAAAAACTAATTATGGCTAAGCCGGAGATTTAGAAGATTTCTAAAGAAGGACAGCAAACAGAAATCTAGAGAAAACCATGAGTAATTGATAACGAAAATATATTGGAAAATTGGATAACTTTCCATACCCAAACCATATTAGTATTTGCTGAAAGTGAACGATCAGTTTTAAAATATAGCCTATAGGCTATATAGCCTATATTTCCAAACTCTACCGAGAAACACTTAATAAACATGAGAAGCAACCAAATTAGAGGAGCGAACAGCTTGTCAAATTTTATCTGAAATAAAGGACCAAACGTTCAAACTGCACCTGCGTCTTTCAAACGGTTATTTTTTGGGGGTAATATCCTTTTGAATTTACCTCTTGGGCTTATGCACAATATGAATAGAGGTGGGGTAACCAATATTGGAGGAGAAAACAATATGAATTGGAGGTAGGGGACCACAGTTGGAGAGGGTCACAATATAAACTGGAGGTGGGAGGCCACTATTGGAGGAGGGCACATATGAATGGGAGGTGGTGGGGCAGTCTTGGGGGGGACACGATATTGGAGGGGACCACAATGTGAATTAGAGGTAGAATTTGAGGTGGTAGCGGGGCTGCTACAGGAAGTGGCAGCAATATGAATTGGAGGTGGGGAGCCGCTATAGTGGGGGACATATCAATTGGAGGTGGGAGATCACTATTGGAGGGGCAACAATATTAGGTGGGGTTAAACAGATGCCCATAACAGTCTGCCTTTCACAGATCCTTATATAGTGTGTAATCTATGTTCCCCATAACAGTCATCTAGAAAACCCTCAAACATGTGTCATCCACAGATCCTCCATAACAGTGTGTCATCACAGATCCTTCATAACCAGGGTGTCACCCACAGATCCCCCATAACAGTGGTCATCTATTGCAGTGATTTTCAACCTGTGTGCCGCGACACATGGGTGGTGAGTGTGCCGCGACCATGGTTGAGTGTGCCGCAGGGAGCCCCGGTTTGATCCCCTACTTACCAACAAGCCCCGCGTCGGCGATCGCCCATCTTCCGTAGCTCCTGCACCGCGCGGCCCATGTCACGTGACTGACGCGACCTGACGTCAGGTTGCGTAAGTGACGTGACATGGGCCGCACGGTGCAGGAGCTACAGAAGATGGGGGATCGCCATAGGAGAGAAGTTATGCGGAAGAAGACATCAAGGGTAAGTATATAATGTTATTATTTGTATAAGGAAGGAAAGCTGGGTCTTTTTTTTATTAGTAAAGGGAGGCTGGGGCTTTTTATGTTAAGGGGGGCCTCTAGGGCCTTTTAATTAGTAAAGGGAGGCCTTTAGGGCCTTTTAATTAGTAAAGGGGGGCCTCTATGGCCCTTTAATTAGTAAAGGGGGGCCTCTAGGGCCTTTTAATTAGTAAAGGGGGGCCTCAGGGCCTTTAATTAGTTAAAGGGGGCCTCTAGGGCCTTTTAATTAGTAAAGGGAGGCCTCTAGGGCGTTTTAATTAAGTAAAGGGAGGCCTCTTTAGGGCCTTTTAATTAGTAAAGGGAGGCCTCTAGGCCTTTTAATTAGTTAAAGGGGGGCCTCTAGGGCTTTTAATAGTAAAGGAGGCCTCTGGGCGTTAATTTGTAAAGGGGGGCCTCTAGGGCCTTTTAATTAGTAAGGGGGCCTCTAGGGCTCTTAATTTTATAAAGGGAGGCCGCTAGGGGCTCTTAATTAGAAGGGAGCCTCATAGGGCGTTTTAATTTGTTAAGGGAGGCCTCTAGGGCCTTTAATTAGTAAAGGGGGGCCTTAGGCCTTTTAATTAGTAAAGGGAGGCCTATTTGGGCCTTAATTAGTAAAGGGAGGTTGCTAGGGGCTCTTAATTAGTAAACGGAGGCCGCTAGGGGCCTCTTAATTATTAAAGGGAGGCGCTAAGGGCTTTAATTAGTAAAGGGAGGCCGCTGGGGCTCTTAATTAGTAAGGGAGGCGCGCTAGGGGCTCTTAATTAGTAAAGGAGGCGCTGGGGCTTTTAATTAGTAAAGGGAGGCCGCTAGGGCTTTTAATTAGTAAAGGGAGGCGCTAGGGGCTCTTAATTAGTAAAGGGAGGCTGCTAGGGGCTCTTAATTAGTAAAGGGAGGCCGCTAGGGGCTCTTAATTAGTAAAGGGAGGCCGCTAGGGGCTTTTGATTAGTAAAGGGAGGCCGCTAGGTTCTTTTAATTAGTAAAGGAGGCCGCTAGGGGCTTTTGATTAGTAAAGGGAGGCCGCTAGGCGCTTTGATTAGTAAGGGAGGCCGCTAGAGGTTTTTATTAGTAAAGGGAGGGCGCTAGGGGGTTTTTATTAGTAAAGGGAGGCCTTTATGAACTGTTTTAGTGTCATTTTGTGCTATTGGGGTGGACCTCTTTGTGGCTCAGGATTCTAAGCATAAAAAGGTCCGCGGCTCAAAAAGGTTGAAAAATCACTGTCCCTTTACTAATTAAGAGCCCCTAGCGGCCTCCCTTTACTAATTAAAAGCCCTTAGCGGCCTCCCTTTAATAATTAAGAGCCCCTAGCGGCCTCCGTTTACTAATTAAGAGCCCCTAGCAACCTCCCTTTACTAATTAAGAGGCCCTAAAGGCCTCCCTTTACTAATTAAAAGGCCCTAGAGGCCCCCCCCACTTTGTTTGGGGTCTGATCTGGGGTCTATGGAGGATCTATAGATGACACACTGTTATGGGGGATCTGTGGGTGACACCTGGTTATGAAGGATCTGTGAATGACACACTGTTATGGAGGATCTGTGGATGACACACTGTTATGAGGGTTTTCTAGATGACTGTTATGATTACAGAGCATGAAGAGAGGTCTAATAATGAGTGTATTTTTTATCCAGTTCTTATTGGCAGAATTGGGGATGGGTTGCCATTTTGTTTGGGAACTGATCTGGGGTCTTCAGTTTAATATTGCCAGCTAGGGGGAGCCACTTTGTGTGGGTCTGATCTGGGGTCTATGGAGGATATAGATCAGTGATTTTCAACCTTTTTTGAGCCGCGGCACACTTTTTATGCTTAGAAAAATATGAGGACCACCATCCAAAATAGCACAAAATGACACTAAACAGTTAAAAAGGCCTCCCTTACTAATAAAACCCCTAGCGCCCTCCCTTACTAATAAAACCTCTAGCGGCCTCCCTTACTAATCAAAAGCGCCTAGCGGCCTCCCTTTACTAATCAAAAGCCCCTAGCGGCCTCTTTACTAATTAAAAGAACCTAGCGGCCTCCTTTACTAATCAAAAGCCCCTAGCGGCCTCCTTTACTAATTAAGAGCCCCTAGCGGCCTCCCTTTACTAATTAAGAGCCCCTAGCAGCCTCCCTTTATAATTAGAGCCCCCTAGCGGCCTCCCTTTACTAATTAAAAGCCCTAGCGGCCTCCCTTTACTAATTAAAAGCCCCAGCGGCCTCCCTTTACTAATTAAGAGCCCCTAGCGGCCTCTTACTAATTAAGAGCCCTAGCGGCTCCCCTTACTAATTAAAGCCCTTAGAGGCCCTCCCTTTAATAATTAAGAGACCCCTAGCGGCCTCCGTTTACTAATTAAGAGCCCCTAGCAACCTCCCTTTACTAATTAAGAGGCCCTAAAAGGCCTCCCTTTACTAATTAAAAGGCCCTAGAGGCCCCCCTTTACTAATTAAAGGCCCTAGAGCACCCCTTAACAAATTAAAACGCCACTAGAGGCTCCCTTACTAATTAAGAGCCCTAGGGCCTCCCTTTACTAAATATTAAGAGCCCTAGAGGCCCCCCTTACTAATTAAAAGGCCCTAGAGGCCCCCCCTTTACAAAAATTAAAACGCCTAGAGGGCCTTCCCTTACTAATTAAAAGGCCCTAGAGGCCCCCCTTTACTAATTAAAAGGCCTAGAGGCCTCCCTTTACTAATTAAAAGGCCCTTAAAGGCCTCCCTTATATTATAAAACCCCTAGAGGCCCCCTTTACTAATTAAAAGGCCCTAGAGGGCCCCCTTTACTATAAAGGCCAGGGCCCCCTTTACTATTAAAGGCCCTAGAGGCCCCCCTTTACTAATAAAAGGCCATAGAGGCCCCCCTTTACTAATTAAAAGGCCCTAAAGGCCTCCCTTACTAATTAAAAGGCCTAGAGGCCCCCTTAAACTAATAAAAGCCCAGCCTCCTTTACTAAAAAAAAAAAGACCCAGCTTCCTTCCTTATACATAATAACATTATATACTTACTTGATGTTTCCGCATAACTTCTCTCCTAATGGCGATCCGCCCATCTTCTGTAGCTCCTGCACAGTGCGGCCCATGTCACGTCACTACGCAACCTGACGTCAGGTCGCGTCAGTCACGTGACTGGGCCGCGCGTGCAGGAGCTACGGAAGATGGGGGATCGCCGACGCGGGGCTGTTGGTAAGTATGGGGATCAAAACACGGGGCTCCCTGCGGCACACTCAACCAGTGTCGCGGCACACTCAACCAGTGTCGCGGCACACAGGTTGAAAATCACTGCAATAGAGGAAAACTGTTATGGGGGATCTGTGGGTGACACCTGGTTATGAAGGATCTGTGAATGACACACTGTTATGGAGGATCTGTGGATGACACACTGTTATGAGGGTTTTCTAGATGACTGTTATGGGGATACATAGATTACACACTATTATAAGGGATCTGTGAAAGGCACACTGTTATGGGCAATCTGTGTTTAACCCCACCTAATATTGTTGCCCCCTCCAATAGTGATCTCCCACCTCCAATTGATAGTGTCCCCCACTATAGCGGCTCCCCACCTCCAATTCATATTGCTGCCACTTCCTGTAGCAGCCCCGCTACCTCAAATTCATACCTCTAATTCACATTGTGGTCCCCTCCAATATTGTGTCCCCCCCAATAACTGCCCCACCACCTCCCATTCATATTGTGCCCTCCTTCAATAGTGGCCTCCCACCTCCAGTTTATATTGTGACCCTCTCCAACTGAGCCCTAGCAGCCTCCCTTTACTAATTAGAGCCCCTAGCGCCTCCCTTTACTAATTAAAAGCCCCTAGCGGCCTCCCTTTACTAATTAAAAGCCCCAGCGCCTCCCTTTACTAATTAAAGAGCCCCTAGCGCGGCCTCCCTTACTAATTAAGAGCCCCAGCGGCCTCCCTTTACTAATTAAAGCCCTTAGCGCCTCCCTTTAATAATTAAGAGGCCCCTAGCGGCCTCCGTTTACTAATTAAGAGCCCCTAGCAACCTCCCTTTACTAATTAAGGCCCAAATAGGCCTCCCTTTACTAATTAAAAGGCCTAAGGCCCCCCTTTACTAATTAAAGGCCCTAGAGGCCTCCCTTAACAAATTAAAACGCCCTATGAGGCTCCCTTCTAATTAAGAGCCCCTAGCGGCCTCCCTTTATAAAATTAAGAGCCCTAGAGGCCCCCTTACTAATTAAAAGGCCCTAGAGGCCCCCCTTTACAAATTAACGCCCAGAGGCCTCCTTTACTATTAAAAGCCCTAGAGGCCCCCCTTTAACTAATTAAAAGGCCTAGAGGCCTCCCTTTACTAATTAAAAGGCCCTAAAGAGGCCTCCCTTTACTTAATTAAAACGCCCTAGAGGCCTCCCTTTACTAATTAAAAGGCCCTAGAGGCCCCCTTTAACTATTAAAGGCCCTGAGGCCCCCCTTTACTAATTAAAAGGCCCTAGAGGCCCCCCTTTACTAATTAAAGGGCCATAGAGGCCCCCCTTTACTAATTAAAAGGCCCTAAAGGCCTCCCTTTACTAATTAAAAGGCCCTAGAGGCCCCCCTTAAACATAAAAAGCCCCAGCCTCCCTTTACTAATAAAAAAAAGACCCAGCTTTCCTTCCTTATACAAATAATAACATTATATACTTACCCTTGATGTCTTCTTCCGCATAACTTCTCTCCTATGGCGATCCCCCATCTTCTGTAGCTCCTGCACCGTGCGGCCCATGTCACGTCACTTACGCAACCTGACGTCAGGTCGCGTCAGTCACGTGACATGGGCCGCGCGGTGCAGGAGCTACGGAAGATGGGCGATCGCCGACGCGGGGCTTGTTGGTAAGTAGGGGATCAAACCGGGGCTCCCTGCGGCACACTCAACCATGGTCGCGGCACACTCACCACCCATGTGTCGCGGCACACAGGTTGAAAATCACTGCAATAGATGACCACTGTTATGGGGGATCTGTGGGTGACACCCTGGTTATGAAGGATCTGTGATGACACACTGTTATGGAGGATCTGTGGATGACACATGTTTGAGGGTTTTCTAGATGACTGTTATGGGGAACATAGATTACACACTATATAAGGATCTGTGAAAGGCAGACTGTTATGGGCATCTGTTTAACCCCACCTAATATTGTTGCCCCTCCAATAGTGATCTCCCACCTCCAATTGATATGTCCCCCACTATAGCGGCTCCCCACCTCCAATTCATATTGCTGCCACTTCCTGTAGCAGCCCCGCTACCACCTCAAATTCTACCTCTAATTCACATTGTGGTCCCCTCCAATATCGTGTCCCCCCCAAGACTGCCCCACCACCTCCCATTCATATGTGCCCTCCTCCAATAGTGGCCTCCCACCTCCAGTTTATATTGTGACCCTCTCCAACTGTGGTCCCCTACCTCCAATTCATATTGTTTTCTCCTCCAATATTGGTTACCCCACCTCTATTCATATTGTGCATAAGCCCAAGAGGTAAATTCAAAAGGATATTACCCCCAAAAAATAACCGTTTGAAAGACGCAGGTGCAGTTTGAACGTTTGGTCCTTTATTTCAGATAAAATTTGACAAGCTGTTCCTCCTCTAATTTGGTTGCTTCTCATGTTTATTAAGTGTTTCTCGGTAGAGTTTGGAAATATAGGCTATATAGCCTATAGGCTATATTTTAAAACTGATCGTTCACTTTCAGCAAATACTAATATGGTTTGGGTATGGAAAGTTATCCAATTTTCCAATATATTTTCGTTATCAATTACTCATGGTTTTCTCTAGATTTCTGTTTGCTGTCCTTCTTTAGAACTCTTCTAAATCTCCGGCTTAGCCATAATTAGTTTTTTTAAATTACACGTTTAAATTCATATTGCAGCTCAGAGCCCGGACAATCTTACCCCACACCCCAGGCTGCTATTGATAAGTTTGTATTTCAGGGATCCGCGGGGTGTCAAGCTAAGCAAAAGACTGCACCTAGATCAAGATGAAGAGCAGAGGTGAGTATCCTTAGCTGTTTTTTTTTTTTTTTGGTTTTAAAGTGGTTGATTTCCTTTAAAGCCTTTTCAGGCCGCGTCATTAAGGTTTTAAGGATAGAATAAATACCAAACCGTTTCTTTCTTCATGAATATGGTTAGGCCTACATATAGTGAAATTGCTGCAGAATGTACCCAGGAATGAAGCTATGGGCTTCAAAGCAAATCATTTCTGCAGTATTATAGCAGTAGTTCCAGGTGGCAGAACCAGCAGAGCAGGGCCCCATAGCAGACCTCTGAAATGGGCCCACTCCCCCTTAAAATATATATGTATTATATTTTTTATACTCACGCATGTGTATGTACTAACTTCTTATCCCAGGGCAGTGTCAGTGTCAGTAAGAATTGGGCTTCAAATTTTGCGAGCATTACATCATTTTTATTCACTATGAAGTTCATTTTTGGCTTAAAAGAATGTATTTTCCCAAAAAATTCTAAATTTCTAAATCACACTTCCATGTTATTTAGCCCTTGGGAAACACTAAAGGATTACAACATACTTTGAGGAGCGTATTTCTATAGTGGATAATTTATGGGGTTTCACTATTATTTAGGTCTTCAAAGTCAATTGAAAGCTGAAAACATGAAAATTGTGCATAAAATTCTGTGCCTCATAACGTCCTAAGAAAACCTGAGTGAAGTTGCCCCCCTACCTTGTTCAACTCAAACAAAATTGGTGTAAAATGTTTGTGCTACGTTTGTGCTGATTTATGCAGCAGAAATTTTTGTTTGTGCTGCTATCATTTTTAACATATTAATGAAAGTTTCCAGAGGTCATCAGGGTCAACCAGCTCCCCACATTGCCCAAATCAAACAAAAAATGGTCCCAAACAATTATGCTACGTTTGTGCTGGTTTGTGTTGCTCAAATTTTTGTTTATTCTGCTTTTGTTTGAATTAATAACAAAAAATCTAAAGGTCAAAAGTTCACCCCCCCCACATTAACTGAATCAAACAATTCCTGGTGGCAACTGTTAGTGCTACGTTTGTGCTGGTTTGTGCAGCAAAATTTCCGTTGTGCTGATATAATTTTAAGGTATGTACAGGTGTTTACAGTTTATGTTAAGGTGGTTTGGATGAACTGGTAAAAAACAAACCTAATGACACTTCTCCCTGGTTTATCACCAGGGGGGTCTAGCAACACATTTAAGTTTTGAGAAATGAACTCTGAGACCTCTGGAAAAAAGAAGAATATATTAAAATTATCGCGGCACAAATGAAAATTTTTGCTACACAAACGTACCTAACGTTTGACACCAGCTTTGTTTGATTCAGTTAATGTGGGGGGGGGCTGGTTGAACTTTGACCCTTAAAATTCTGTTCATATATTGAAAAACAAAAGCAGCACAAACAAAAATGTGAGCAGCACAAACCAGCACAACATAGCAGATTGATTGGAAACCGTTTTGTTTTATTTGGACAATGTGCGTGTTGACCTCTGATGACCTCTGGAAACTTCATTAATATGTTAAAACGATAGCGCACGAACAAGGTGGGGGGGGGCAACTTCACTCCTAGAAAAAGGAGAGAGCACATAAATATCATTACAACAAACATAAAGCAGACATTTCTGGAAATGTTAGTTTTATCTAGCTTTTTGGGTAGTTTAACTATCTGCCTATAAAGCGAACACTTTCAAACTTTGAAAAATAAGACATTTTTCAGAATGAAATGCAAACATAAACACTTACACTTAAATTTTACAACTAACAGATTACAATGTGTCTCGAAAAAAAAACAATCTCAAAATCACCTGGATAAATTAAAGCATTCCAAAGTTATAACCAATATCATGATTCAATGTCAGATTCGAAATCGAGTCTGGTCATTAAGTTGAAAGCAAGCGTCAGTGATAAGGGGTTAACAAACCAGAAAAAAATTCTTATATTCTATTGTTTATTGGTGGATTTCCTAATTGATATTGTAGATTTTGTAAATGTAGGGGGCACTCAAAGGTTTTGTTTGCACCTTAGCGACTTTTCTCGATATCTGAAGAAACTTCCTTAGTTTCTGTACTCTCTGGTAAACAACCTCTTGATGTAGAGAACTGAATCTTTAATGACACAAAATTAACTGTGTTTTATTACACTTAGGGCACATGTCTCCACATTGCCGTGGTTTAGAAAATAGTACTTAGATTCCTCTGGGTTGAATAGTTTGGTCTATTAAAGCATGATGGTAAGATTCTCTGTATATCTTTTTAAACGACATTTTTAACCTCCTTGTTTTCTTAGGCTGTAAGATAGGATTTAGTCCGGATGAGTTACAACTGTGTAAAAAACAGAAATAAACTTCTTCATATCTGATGAATCATGAGTGAGGACGAACATACATAAATACTAAGTACCCATAGTAGATCAGTACAACAGTAAGATGAGAGCCACATGTAGAAAAGGTTCTACTCCTGCTACTATGGACTTCATACGTAGTATGGAGATGACAATTATAGAAGTAGGACACCAAGTAAGCAATAAACAGGAAAACAGAAAGTAAGGACACAGTAAAAATGGAGATTTCTGCCAAGTAGATGTCACCACAAACAGCTCTAACAAGGTGGGATGTCACAAAAGAAGTGATTCACCTGGCGAGACCACAGAAGTCTAACAGAGAGATAAAGAGAGAAGGTATCAATCCGGTAAGAGCCCCTGTTACCCAGGACCAGCCAACAACCAGTTGTAGACATGGTACTTGTATTCATCAGGCTTGAATAATAGAGAGGTTTACAGATAGCCATGTACGCGATCATTGCCATGACTAACAGCAAATAACATTCAGTGGCCCCAAATGCAACAAAGAAAAACAGTTGAGTCATGCATCCCGAAAAGGAAATATTATTGCTTTTCATAACAGGTTAGCTAAAAGTTTTGGCACTATTGTCATTGTATACCATATTTCCAGAAAGACAAGTTGGAAAGGAAGAAGTACATGGGGATTTGTAGAGACTGATCCATTGTCACCACAGTCAAAATGATGACATTTCCAATGATGTCACCAGAAATATTAAAAGGAATACAACAAACAGGGAATGTTGGCTTCTGCAGAGTTTAATAGACCTAGAATGAAAATCATTTCCACCACTTTGGTGGTAAATTGCATGTTGCAATGGGAACATAAATTCAGCAACCATCCAAAAGTACCATCACATAGATAAGAATTGAAGAAAAAATACATTATTAGTTGTGGACTATACAAATCCCACTTACTCAAAGACTGCATAAATCCTTTCACTTTGCTAATTTTGTTGTTGCAGGAGAACAGTATGACTATGGCAGCAATCAGGGTAACAACTGGCAGTATACAGCTTGTATATGTATAAATGCATGGGTGTCCCAACATATACATCCTGATATGCTACAAAATGATGTATATACTGTACCAGGCTCACTCACCATTCTGTTGTAAATGTGTTACACATGTACCATTACACAGTAGGTCAGGGGGGTCAAGGACAGGAGGCGCACAGCAAGACTGGTGGTTCTCCAAATGATTTTACTAGTACACAGAGCACCTGTACGATCCTTTGAATACTAATAAAATTCTCTGAAGAACTACTGGTCTGACACCCTATTGTCGAACCGACCGGTCCAGCATCCCGTGTTTGGAGATCTCAAAGATACCGGCTGCACCTCTGGCCATTAGCTTCTTATACCTAAACGAGAGTTGTGCCTTATGTTGAGCACAACTCCATCAGGTGCGCACCAACTAACTATATCACACATTGGAAACTGGATAAATCATACCACCCTATGAGCGCTGTCGTTTTTTGGGCTTACTACTTTCCCATTTACACAGTAGTACATGCCTCAAATAAGCTCCTCAAACAGGACACATTATAACTCACTCAACTTGGCAAATATGAACCACTCATATACTGGACTCATGCAATTTACAATTACCATTTCCATATAGACTCTTTTAAGACTCTTTGAGAGCCATTTTTGTTTTGAACTTTTTCCATAGAACGCAGGCAACTTGCTGTGGTTTCTGGTTCAATGTTGCTCAAACATCAACTTAGAATTATATGTAACTATCTACACTCACCGGCACCTTTATTAGGTACACATGCTAGTAACGGGTTGGACCCCCTTTTGCCTTCTAACTGCCTCAATTCTTCATGGCATAGATTCAACAAGGTGCTGGAAGCATTCCTCAGAGATTTTGGCCATATGACATGATGGCATCACACAGTTGCCGCAGATTTTTCGTGGGCTGCACATCCATGATGCGAATCTCCCGTTCCACCACATCCCAAGATGCTCTATTGGATTGAGATCTGGTAACTGTGGAGGCCATTTGAGTACAGTGAACTCATTGTCATGTTCAAGAACCAGTCTGAGATTATTCCAGCTTTTGACATGGGCATTATCCTGCTGAAAGTAGCCATCAGATGTTGGGTACATTGTGGTCATAAGGGATGGACTGGTCAGCAACAATACTCAGGGTAGCTGTGGCGTTGCAAACGATGCTCAATTGGTACCAGGGGGCCAAAGAGTGCACAAGAAAATATTCCCCACACCATGACACCACCACACACCAGCCTGAACCGTTAATACAAGGCAGATGGATCCATCTTTCATGTTGTTGACGCCAAATTCTGATCCCTACCATCTGAATGTCGCAGCAGAATCGAGACTCATCAACCAGGCAACGTTTTTCCAATCTTCTACTGTCCAATTTCGATGAGCTTGTGCAAATTGTAGCCTCAGTTTCCTGTTCTTAGCTGAAAGGAGTGGCACTCGGTGTGGTCTTCTGCTGCTGTATGTAGCCCATCTGCCTCAAAGTTCGCCGTGCTGTGCATTCAGAGATGCTCTTCTGCCTACCTTGGTTTAACGGGTGGCGATTGAGTCACTGTTGCCTTCTATCAGCTCGAACCAGTCTGCCCATTCTCCTCTGACCTCTGGCATCACAACAAGCTTTCCGCCCACAGAAACTGCCGCTCACTGATGTTTTTTCTTTTCAGACCATTCTCTGTAAACCCTAGAGATGGTTGTGCGTGAAAATCCCAGTAGATCAGCAGTTTTCTGAAATACTCAGACCAGCCCTTCTGGCACCAACAACATGCCACGTTCAAAGCACTCAAATCACCTTTTTCCCCCATACTGATACTCATTTTTGAACTGCAGGAGATGTCTTACCATGTCTCATGCCTAAATGCACTGAGTTGCCGCCATGTGATTGGCTGATTAGAAATTAGTGTTAACGAGCAGTTGGACAGGTGTTACCATAATAAGTGGCCGTAGTGTCTATGATATGAATAAATAATGCAGTCCAAACCACTATTTCAAAATGTATTATTGTTATAATGTATCCTTTAAGTGGTTTTCTGTGTGTCCTGTCAGACTTAAATAGTGTGATAGTATATACACTTTGCAGGCAACAATAACCAATCGCTGGCAATCAATATTCCACATGCAATTTATTCATGTGGTTGGCTCATCTGTCACATCTACGAATACTTTTCAAACGTGCCCTTGAAAAACTTCATTTACTCAAAAATGGCTACTCTGAGTACACCCTCAAACTTTGCTAAAACCGTAGTATTTACATGAAACATTTAGATTTCACCTTAAATCACATTCAGATAAAAGCATTTTTTCTTAAAAAAAACTAGTGGAGTTTGTACTACGTGGAGTCTGCTTGTGGGATGTGCAGAATGCGGCAGATTAATCCCTTCATTAATCTGGTGCACCACTGCTCTGGAAGTGTGCACCATTTCTTTTGGTGCTCTATATTTATGCTGAAGAATTGTGGCGCAGACAGAATTGTGGTGGCCTCGGTCAGTAATAAATGTGGTACATTGTCCAATTCAACACTAAACACAAAAACTGGACGCAGACACTTTATACATACATGTGCAAGCAGTTTCATGTTCTTTTCAGTGCCAAAGTCAGACAGAAAACTGGTGCAAACACCATTTAACTTTCACATTTCTTTTGCACTCACTCCTACTTGGCAAAAAATAATACTGCAGCAAAAATGCGTGCAATGTAAAACTAGTTTAAACCCCACAGGGCTTCCATGTGAGTCCTAACTGCACAGACCCCCATGGAGATATTTGAGTCCCAAGTCTCCAGTGACGTGATTAGCTCTGAACAGGAACAGGTCTCCAGGTCTCTTAGCATCTGTACTCTTCTATTTGCATATGTGGTTTCTGTAGGTAAGCTTAAAGGATAATAAGGGTTTGTTTTTTGTGAGATTGATAACATTGTATTAAAAAAAACCTGTGGAGCTGGATTTCCATTTCCGGGTAAATAGCATAACTCAGCTCTAGAAGTGAATAGATTTAAGGTTTCAAAATGGGATTTCTTAAAATTAATCAATAAATCTTAGTCAAATACAAGTTCTTGCTGTGTATGATGGGACCTGAAGCAGCATGCCCTTAACCTGATATGTGAAATACTGCTGATATTTTCTTTAACATTATTCACCATATTGATTGGGGTCCAACAACCACCTATATGCTTTTTTATGGCAGACTATGGTGCCAGAACTAAACAGTGGGGCTCATTTACTTAGGGTTTTGCTGCTCCATTTCGCCAGACTTCCTTTCCGCCTTTTTCGGAGATTGCACGACGGCTTCTGGAACAGGTATTTAACAGGTGTCTGTGCTGGGATTTTGGTGCACGCAATAATTTTTTGGGTGCAACTGCGCTGGCTTCCATGCCACACAATTGGGGGCATGCTGTCGAATGATCTGACTGATTCAAACTGACCTGGATTTAAAATTCAAATTGTGCACCACTAAAAAATTTTTCTTCCATGCATCCCTGGGCCTGCATAACTGAGATGACCCACCTGCCTACTACTTCGTGTAGCTACATAGCGGGTAAGATCAAACCATGTGCTATTTCTTATGCAAGGTCTTCTCTCAGCTGCGGGCTTTTTTCATAAGAAGAGTAAATAAAAACAACACATACGCCGAGGAGAAGTGGGGTGCTCTTGCATTTTTTTTTTTGTAAGTATTTGAAATTTACATGGTGTTTCACTAGCAATGGCTCTATGTTTAAGGCAACTATTTTAGTGCGAGACAAAGCCTTTGCAATTTATTGCCACTTTTTTATGCCAAAAGTATTGATAAATAACCCCCACACATCTTGAAATACCCTATACCATTCTATTGCTTATACCTGCTCAGGACTGGAGTTATTTGCACAAAAAAAAATACAACTTTTACCACATTTGTGCAAATATAGCAACAGTGTAAAAGAAAACTCACACCAAAGTTGCAAGGGGGCATGAGAAAGTTGCAAATAAATTCTATTTCTATTTCTAAATATTCTGTGTCTTAAATTTTCAATGTGCCAAAACAAGTTGCAATAAAGTAAAGAAAATAAACGAATACCTAATAAATGACCTTCACTGAGTTTCAACTAATCTCATACAAACGATATGGATTTAATCCACAGAATGTAAAGTTTCTGTTGCCATCATCATTGTTTAGTTTAAGTCATCCGAAAGGCTGCAACTAGGATTTAGTTAACTGGATTTAGTTGCAGATTTGATTGTGGATCTTGATGCAGAAAGCCATGTTTTGTATATGATCTACTCATGATCAATATTTTGCTGTTCTTCCAATTCCTTAAAAAGAGAGCCTATTGAGGGGCAAACAGAAGGTAATATTTATGTCCACTATTTCCTCCAGTCTGTATTTTTGCTATATTCTACCACGTCTTGGACAAACTTTGAAAAATCAACTACTGGGCTTTGAGTCCATTGTGAGAGAGACACACTAGAAATGTTTGTTGTTTAAGTTTGTGAAAGTAAGAACTGTAAGTAACGGTAAGAACTGTAAGAAACAGTCGTATAACTTATAAGAGGAAAGCGTCTTTTTCCATTCAGTACGCCATGGAGTATTGCAGGCACAGCCCTACACAGCTGGTATACACGCTAGTTCCCACCATCGGAGTCTACTGGTTATAGGTGGGCCATACATACACTTGATATTTAGAGGGCTATTCTTGTGCTGCATATATCTCCCACTTTAACCAGTTCTGCTTTTGAGATCCAAGTTGAGCCAGCTGAAAGTCTTTATAACACATTTACTGGCTAAGTAGTCACCTATATCCATATATATCTATGAGTTTAGGCATTGCACCAGCAGCGGTAAGTATTATTGAGGGGGGCATTTATCAAACTTATTCGTTTTTTTCTCTCTCTCTTTTCTGCAATGTTTTAGCACTTTTTGCGATTTTTGTTGCAGTTCTCATTTAGGGTCATTTATCTTATCTGCTTTTTACGTCTGTTCTCTGGGATTTATCATTCTCACTTTCAGTGTGATAAATGATTTTTCTTTAGATCTCTTTTTTGCACATTTTGTTATAAATGTTTTAAAAATGTTGCACGAATGTCTCAGATGCACTTCTTTCCCATTTTCGAAGTTTGCTTACGTTGGTTTTGTCTGAAGTTTTTTGGCGCCAAAAATGTCACAAATTTTAGACAATTTGAAAAGATAATTTCATTTAGAACATCTGGAAAAGATGATAATGTGTTTTTACTGACGATAACAAATGTCCGCAGACTTCCAGTGCGCATTTCAAAAAGTCGCAAAGTTGCCATTGGCCAAAAAAAGCCTTAAGAAGGTTTGTTGCAATCGCTGTGAAAAGTCGCAAGTTTTTCCTCAAATAAACTACAGCCAGAGAAGGTGTAAGGTAAGGGCTGTATACACGCCTCATTTAACACCACTAAAATAAATCAGGCAAGCCCAAACCTACAAAAAAGCCCAAAAATAGACACATTTTCCGGACTTAAATAATGGTCCCCATCAAGTATCTCAGTATCAGTTATGTGTACATTTAAAAGTTCTGTTTTACAGTAAATATTAGAATGATGTTGAAATATAATATTTCTGTTTTACTTGAATATTTGATACTCCAATTGATTGCAGACAAGTTATAGTGATTGTATAACTGTATATGTCACGTGGGCTACACATAGTACTTTCATGCAAGCTCTCTTACTAAAAATAATATAACTAAAAGTATATATTTCTAAATTTAAGGTAAGTGTAATCCAGAAAACAGTAAGTCTAAAATGCAAAATATATAAATGAATTATATATTAATTGTATACCAGTGACTGTGATGAAGACATCCACTGCCTTATTTTACCTGGTGAATGGTTGTAAAGAAAACATGTACAGACGGTGTCTAAGATGTTCATCGAGCAAACCCCTCACCAGTAGAAGAATAGGCAGAATTTGTCTGGAGTATTTAAGGTTCTGCAAAACATCAGGAGAAAACCTCCCAGCTGAATACCCATGGCAGAATTTCCAGGATATTTTTAATGTCACAGCTGTGAGGCAAGAAAGTAAAATTCCGAAGGATACACTGTAATAAGGGGTGTTCTCAATAACCTAGCTTAATATACAATATTGTCAATAAAATTATTGCCTAATAGAATTGCTCTAGTTGTTTGGAAGTGCTCTATTTGCTGATGGCAACCCAATCAGAGGCCACTTCAGTTTCTTCCCCAGAGCCGTTTTTAAATGAAAGCTGACTCTGATCTGTTGCCATGGACAAATAGTACAGTTCTGCTCTTAGACACTTTTTAACATCTCCCCAGTGTTTTTAGACTTATTGCAAGGTTTCGGACATTACCTGATTTTATTCTGGAAACCCCAAAGTTTGGATATTGGGTTACCAGAACATGGGGTAATTCAGTTAAATTACTTAAATGGTTGGTACTTTTTTGAAAGAAGAGCTACAATAATGGATCACATAAAGGCTATTGTCTATCAACATATAAAAATTATTATCTCATACAGTGAATGCTGCAATAAAAAAGTCCAAATTTCTAAATTGCCACTTTTTCGAACGTAGAAAATTTTAATAAATGTACCATATATGCTCAAGGTATAAGCTGTCCAGAGTATAAGCCGAGGTATCTAATTTAACACAAAACCTGGGAAAACCTATGATTCGAGTATAGCTAGGGTGGGAAATGCATTGGTCACAGCCGCCACCCAGGTATTAGTCCATGTCATCTAGTAATATGGCCAGTAAGCGCTGTACCCCAGTTAATTGCCAAACGCCATGACATCTAGTATATAGCAGCAGCCCCTGGCCCACTATATTACTAGCCCCAGCCCGTGTCCTATAGTATCTAGCAGTACCCCTAGTATATAGCCGCCAGCCCCTTATGTTATACCAGCCTCTTCCCCATAGTTATATGCCAAGCAGTCCTTCAGCATCTCCTCACGCTGCTTTTACCCATGTCAAGGCAACAGTCCTAGTGTGCCGATTGGCGGCAGTACCACTATGACGTCAACTATGTCGCAAGCAAATCTTATCAAAAAATCCAAAAATTTTAACAAAAAAGATTGTACTCGACAACCAAAATACAAAGGGAATGTGTAGCTTTGCCATGCAAGGTATAAAAATAAGCCAGAGAGGATAATGGTGTAATTTATACGTATTTGGAATTTCTTCCAGCTTCCCACATGACTCATAGAATATAATGGGCCTGTTGCTCAATAGTAGAAAGCAGAAAAACATGGAACTGAATAAGATCGATGGCATTTCCCAGGCTGTCTGCTTTATAGCAAGGCCCAGTAATTTGTGTTTTTCTTTTTTACGTCCCCTCTTCCACAACCATATCATTGTGATTTTGTATCCTAGCCACCTATGGGTCTCTTAATCTTTTGGATAAGTTAGTATTTCCAATTGTAGCACCATTGATTTACTGTGACATATAACACAAGCTGAAAAAACAATCCACTTGGTGTGAAAACAGCCAAAAAATGTTTTCCAAAAAAAAAAATCCTACTGCATTGTTTTTACGATTTGCCAAAGGCAATTTCTGTCCACGTTGTTTTGCTTAGTTCAGATGATTTCTTAGAAAGATCTCTTGGACCATTCTGTCGCACTGCTGGGTGATGATGGTACTAGCCGCCCCCGAGACCAGAGTCTGAGTGGCCCCTGGTCTTCGCCAGAGCCTGAGCGCAAAGAGGGAATGGTCTTCCTGTGATGGGTGCTCACCGGGTTTTCCACACGTGTTAACCTAGGCCCCGTGAGAGGGCCAGCTAGGGTAGGGAAGCAGGTGAGCACAGAGAACCCTGGACGACCACAGGAAACCGAGACCTAGGGAGGGCAGACCTCAGCTGGTATGGCGGACCTCGCTGGCGACTGGACAGGGAGCACTCAGCTGGATGGCATACACCGCGCACAGGAACACAAGAATGCCAACAGGCTACACCAGGAACTCGGAGCACACACGAGTAACAAACACACGAGGCATCCTGGAACGCGTGGGACACCTGGGGAAAACACAAAAGTGGCTTTCACTGTCGGGAAAATGACTGAATCAGCGGAAGAATGATGAGTAAGGCGCCGCGGATTTGAGTCGAAAGGGGCAGGAGAGGCGGAGTATAAGGCGTGCCGGCTTACCAGCGCCCAACGGAGGACGCTGGCCCCTTTAATGTTAATTAGTAAAGGGAGGCCGCTAGGGGCTCTTAATTAGTAAAGGGAGGCCGCTAGGGGCTTTTGATTAGTAAAGGGAGGCCGCTAGGTTCTTTTAATTAGTAAAGGGAGGCCGCTAGGGGCTTTTGATTAGTAAAGGGAGGCCGCTAGGGGCTTTTGATTAGTAAAGGGAGGCCGCTAGAGGTTTTTATTAGTAAAGGGAGGGCGCTAGGGGGTTTTTATTAGTAAAGGGAGGCCTTTTATGACTGTTTTAGTGTCATTTTGTGCTATTTTGGATGGTGGTGTGCCTCAGGATTTTCTAAGCATAAAAAGTGTGCCGCGGCTCAAAAAAGGTTGAAAATCACTGATCTATAGATCCTCCATAGACCCCAGATCAGACCCCAAACAAAGTGGATTACAGAGCATGAAGAGAGTCTAATAATGGTGTATTTTTTATCCAGTTCTTATTGGCAGAATTGGGGATGGGTTGCCATTTTGTTTGGGAACTGATCTGGGGTCTTCAGTTTAATATTGCCAGCTAGGGGGAGCCACTTTGTGTGGGTCTGATCTGGGGTCTATGGAGGATATAGATCAGTGATTTTCAACCTTTTTGAGCCGCGGCACACTTTTTATGCTTAGAAAAATATGAGGACCACCATCCAAAATAGCACAAAATGACACTAAACAGTTAAAAAGGCCTCCCTTACTAATAAAACCCCTAGCGCCCTCCCTTACTAATAAAACCTCTAGCGGCCTCCCTTACTAATCAAAAGCGCCTAGCGGCCTCCCTTTACTAATCAAAAGCCCCTAGCGGCCTCTTTACTAATTAAAAGAACCTAGCGGCCTCCTTTACTAATCAAAAGCCCCTAGCGGCCTCCTTTACTAATTAAGAGCCCCTAGCGGCCTCCCTTTACTAATTAAGAGCCCCTAGCAGCCTCCCTTTATAATTAGAGCCCCCTAGCGGCCTCCCTTTACTAATTAAAAGCCCTAGCGGCCTCCCTTTACTAATTAAAAGCCCCAGCGGCCTCCCTTTACTAATTAAGAGCCCCTAGCGGCCTCTTACTAATTAAGAGCCCTAGCGGCTCCCCTTACTAATTAAAGCCCTTAGAGGCCCTCCCTTTAATAATTAAGAGACCCCTAGCGGCCTCCGTTTACTAATTAAGAGCCCCTAGCAACCTCCCTTTACTAATTAAGAGGCCCTAAAAGGCCTCCCTTTACTAATTAAAAGGCCCTAGAGGCCCCCCTTTACTAATTAAAGGCCCTAGAGCACCCCTTAACAAATTAAAACGCCACTAGAGGCTCCCTTACTAATTAAGAGCCCTAGGGCCTCCCTTTACTAAATATTAAGAGCCCTAGAGGCCCCCCTTACTAATTAAAAGGCCCTAGAGGCCCCCCCTTTACAAAAATTAAAACGCCTAGAGGGCCTTCCCTTACTATTAAAAGGCCCTAGAGGCCCCCCTTACTAATTAAAAGGCCTAGAGGCCTCCCTTTACTAATTAAAAGGCCCATAAAGGCCTCCCTTTATATTATAAAACCCCTAGAGGCCCCCTTTACTAATTAAAAGGCCCTAGAGGGCCCCCTTTACTATAAAGGCCGGGCCCCCTTACTATTAAAGGCCCTAGAGGCCCCCCTTTACTAATAAAAGGGCCATAGAGGCCCCCCTTTACTAATTAAAAGGCCCTAAAGGCCTCCCTTACTAATTAAAAGGCCTAGAGGCCCCCTTAACTAATAAAGCCCCAGCCTCCTTTACTAAAAAAAAAAAGACCCAGCTTCCTTCCTTATACATAATAACATTATATACTTAACTTGATGTTTCCGCATAACTTCTCTCCTAATGGCGATCCGCCCATCTTCTGTAGCTCCTGCAAGTGCGGCCCATGTCACGTCACTACGCAACCTGACGTCAGGTCGCGTCAGTCAACGTGACTGGGCCGCGCGGTGCAGGAGCTACGGAAGATGGGGGATCGCCGACGCGGGGCTGTTGGTAAGTATGGGGATCAAAACACGGGGCTCCCTGCGGCACACTCAACCAGTGTCGCGGCACACTCAACCAGTGTCGCGGCACACAGGTTGAAAATCACTGCAATAGATGACACAACTGTTATGGGGGATCTGTGGGTGACACCTGGTTATGAAGGATCTGTGGATGACACACTGTTATGGAGGATCTGTGATGGATGACACCATGTTATGAGGGTTTTCTAGATGACTGTTATGGGGAACATAGATTACACACTATATAAGGATCTGTGAAAGGCAGACGTTATGGGCATCTGTTTAACCCCACCTAATATTGTTGCCCCTCCAATAGTGATCTCCCACCTCCAATTGATAGTGTCCCCCATATAGCGGCTCCCCACCTCCAATTCATTTGCTGCCACTTCCTGTAGCAGCCCGCTCACCTCAAATTCATACTCTAATTCACATTGTGGTCCCTCCAAATCGTGTCCCCCCCAAAGCTGCCCCACCACTCCCATTCATATGTGCCTCCTCCAATAGTGGCCTCCCACCTCCAGTTTATATTGTGACCCTCTCCAACTGTGGTCCCCCTACCTCCAATTCATATTGTTTTCTCCTCCAATATTGGTTCCCCCACCTCTGATTCATATTGTGCATAAGCCCAAGAGGTAAATTCAAACGGATATCACCCGCCAAAAATGGAAGACGCAGGTGCAGTTTGAACGTTTGGTCCTTTATTTCAGATAAAATTTGACAACGTGTTTCGCTCCTCTAATTTGGGTGCTTCATCAGGTTTATTAGGTGTTCTCGGTAGAGTTTGGAAATATAGGCTATATATAGCCTATATAGGCTATATTTTAAAACTGATCGTTTCACTTTCAGCAAATACTTAATATGGTTTGTGTATGGAAAAGTTATTCAATTTTCCAATATATTTTCTGTATCAATTACTCATGGTTTTCTAGATTTCTGTTTGCTGTCCTTCTTTAGAAATCTTCTAAATCTCCGGCTTAACCATAATTAGTTTTTTTAAATTACACGTTTAAAGTCGGTATTGCAGCTCAGAGAGCCGGACATCTTTACCCCACACCCCAGGCTGCTAATGATAAATTTGTATTTCAGGGATCCCGGGGTGTCAAGCTAAGCAAAAGACTGCACCTAAATTAAGATGAAGAGCAGAGGTGAGTATCCTTAGCTGTTTTTTTTTTTTTTTGGTTTTTAAAGTGGTTGATTTCCTTTAAAGCCTTTTCAGGCCGCGTCATTAAGGCTTTAAGGTATAGAATAAATACCATACCGTTTCTTCTCATGAATATGGTTAGGCCTACATATAGTGAAATTGCTGCAGAATGTACCCAGGGAAATGAAGCTACTGGGCTTCAATGCAAAATCATTTCTGCAAGTATTATAAGCAGTAGTTCCAGGTGCAGAACAAGTAGAGACAGGGCCCCATAGCAGACCTCTGAATGGGGCCCCCACTCCCCCTTAAAATATATATATGTATATATATTTTTATACTCACGCATGTGTATGTACTAACTTCTTATCCCAGGGCAGTGTCAGTGTCAGTAAGAAATTGGGCTTCAAATTTTGCAGAGCATTACATCATTTTATTCACTATGAAGTGTCATTTTTGGCTTAAAAGAATGTATTTTCCAAAAAAATTCTAAAGTTTCTAAATCACACTTCCATTTTATTTTAGCCCTTGTGAAACACTTAAAGGATTACAACATACTTTGAGGAGCATAGTTTCTATAGTGTATAATTTATGGGGTTTCACTATTATTTAGGTCTTTCAAAGTCAATTGAAAGCTGAAAACATGAAAATTAGAAAAATTGTGCATAAAATTCTGTGCCTCATAACGTCCTAGAAAAACCTGAGTGAAGTTGCCCCCCCCCCCACCTTGTTCAACTCAAACAAAATTGGTGTCAAACCAGGGGCGTAACTAGGAGAGGCCCTTAAAATATATATATATGGCAGGCACACGTCGGGCGTGCTGGAGAGGAGGAGAGGTGAGCGCGGCTCACCCCTCCCCTCTCCATAGAGAATAGAGCCGCAATAATTTATGGGGTTTCACTATTATTTAGGTCTTTCAAAGTCAATTGAAAGCTGAAAACATGAAAATTGTGCATAAAATTCTGTGCCTCATAACGTCCTAGAAAAACCTGAGTGAAGTTGGCCCCCCTACCTTGTTCAACTCAAACAAAATTGGTGTAAAATGTTTGTGCTACGTTTGTGCTGATTTATGCAGCAGAAATTTTTGTTTGTGCTGCTATCATTTTTAACATATTAATGAAAGTTTCCAGAGGTCATCAGAGGTCAACCAGCTCCCCACATTGCCCAAATCAAACAAAAATGGTCCCAAACAATTATGCTACGTTTGTGCTGGTTTGTGTTGCTCAAATTTTTGTTTATGCTGCTTTTGTTTTGAATTAATGAACAAAAAACTAAAGGTCAAAAGTTCACCCCCCCCCCACATTAACTGAATCAAACAATCCTGGTGGCAACTGTTAGTGCTACGTTTGTGCTGGTTTGTGCAGCAAAAATTTCCGTTTGTGCTGATATAATTTTTAAGGTATGTACAGGTGTTTACAGTTATGTTAAGGTGTTTAGGATGAACTGGTAAAAAACAAACCTAATGACACTTCCCTGGTTTGATCACCAGGGGGGTCTAGCAAACACATTTTAGTTTTGAAGAAATGAACTCTGATGACCTCTGGAAAAAAGAATGAATATATTAAAAATTATAGCGGCACAAATGAAAATTTTTGCTACACAAACGTAGCACTAACGTTTGACACCAGCTTTGTTTGATTCAGTTAATGTGGGGGGGGGGGCTGGTTGAACTTTTGACCCTTAAAATTCTGTTCATATATTGAAAAACAAAAGCAGCACAAACAAAAATGTGAGCAGCACAAACCAGCACAAACATAGCAGAATTGATTGGAACCAGTTTTGTTTTATTTGGACAATGTGCGTGTTGACCTCTGATGACCTCTGGAAACTTTCATTAATATGTTAAAAACGATAGCGGCACGAACAAGGTGGGGGGGGGCAACTTCACTCCTAGAAAAAGGAGAGAACACATAAAATATCATTACAACATAAAGCAGACATTTCTGGAAATGTTAGTTATCTAGCTTTTTGGGTAGTTTAACTATCTGCCTATAAAGCAGAACATTTCAAACTTTGAAAATTAAGACATTTTTCAGAATGAAATGCAAAACATAAACACTTAACACTTAAATTTTAACAACTAACATGAAGTACAATGTGTCTCGAAAAAAAACAATCTCAAAATCACCTGGATAAATTAAAGCATTCCAAAGTTATAACCAATTATCATGATATGTCAGATTCGAAAATCGAGTCTGGTCATTAAGTTGAAAGCAAGCGTCAGTGATAAGGGGTTAAAACTACCAGAAAAAAATTCTTATATTCTATTGTTTATTGGTGGATTTCCTAAATTGATAGTTGTAGATTTTGTAAATGTAGGGGGCACTCAAAGGTTTTGTTGCAAAACCTTAGCGACTTTTCTCGATATCTGAAGAAAACTTCCTTTAGTTTCTGTACTCTCTGGTAAAACAACCTCCTTGATGTAGAGAACTGAATTTTAATGACACAAAATTAACTGTGTTTTATTATACCTTAGGGCACATGTTCTCCACATTGCCGTGGTTTAGAAAATAGTACTTAGATTCCTCTGGGTTGAATAGTTTGGTCTATTAAAGCATGATGGTAAGATTCTCTGTATAATCTTTTTAACAGACATTTTAACCTCCTTGTTTCTTAGGCTGTAAATGATAGGATTTAGTCCTGGAGTTACAACTGTGTAAAAAACAGAAATAAACTTCTTCATATCTGATGAATAGCTGGAGTGAGGACGAACATACATAAATATCATAGTACCATAGTAGATCAGTACAACAGTAAGATGAGAGCCACATGTAGAAAAGGTTCTACTCCTGCTACTATTGGACTTCATACGTAGTATGGAGATGACAATATAGAAGTAGGACACCAAAGTAAGCAATAAACAGGAAAACAGAACAGTAAGAGACAAGATAAAAATGGAGATTTCTGCCAAGTAGATGTCACCACAAGACAGCTCTAACAAAGGTGGGATGTCACAAAAGAAGTGATTCACCTGGCGAGACTCACAGAAGTCTAACAGAGAGATAAAGAGAGAAGGTATCAATCCGGTAAGAGCCCCTGTTACCCAGGAGCCAACAACCAGTTGTAGACATGTACTTGTATTCATCAGGCTTGAATAATAGAGAGGTTTACAGATAGCCATGTACCGATCATATGCCATGACTAACAGCAAATAACATTCAGTGGCCCCAAATGCAACAAAGAAAAACAGTTGAGTCATGCATCCCGAAAAGGAAATATTATTGCTTTTCATTAACAGGTTAGCTAAAAGTTTTGGCACTATTGTCATTGTATACCATATTTCCAGAAAAGACAAGTTGGAAAGGAAGAAGTACATGGGGATTTGTAGAGACTGATCCATTGTCACCACAGTCAAAATGATGACATTTCCAATGATTGTCACCAGAAATATTAAAAGGAATACAACAAACAGGGGAATGTTGGCTTCTGCAGAGTTTAATAGACCTAGAATTGAAAAATCATTTCCACCACTTTGGTTGGTAAATTGCATGTTGCAATGGGAACATAAATTCAGCAACCATCCAAAAGTACCTACACATAGATAAGAATATGAAGAAAAAATACATTATTAGTTGTGGACTATACAAATCCCACTTACTCAAAGACTGCATAAATCCTTTCACTTTTGCTAATTTTGTTGTTGCAGGAGAACAGTATGACTGATGGCAGCAATCAGGGTAACATACTGGCAGTATACAGCTTGTATATGTATAAAATGCATGGGTGTCCCCAACATATACATCCCTGATATGCTACAAAAATGATGTATATACTGTACCAGGCTCACTCACCATTCATGTTGTAAATGTGTTACACATGTACCATTTACACAGTAGGTTCAGGGGGGTCAAGGACAGGAGGCGCACAGCAAGACTGGTGGTTCTCCAAATGATTTTACTAGTACACAGGAGCACCTGTACGATCCTTTGAATACTAATAAAATTCTCTGAAGAACTACTGGTCCTGACACCTATTGTCTGAAACCGACCGGTCCAGCATCCCGTGTTTGGAGATCTCAAAGATACCGGCTGCACCTCTGGCCATTAGCTCTTATACCTAAACTAGAGTTGTGCCTTATGTTGAGCACAACTCCATCAGGTGCGCACCAACTAACTATATCACACATTGGAAACTGGATAATACCACCCTATGAGCGCTGTCGTTTTTTTGGGCTTTACTACTTTCCCATTTACACAGTAGATACATGCCTCAAATAAGCTCCTCAAACAGGACACATTATAGACTCACTCAACTTGGCAAATATGAACCACTCATATACTGGACTCATGCAATTTACAATTACCATTGTTCCATATAGACTCTTTTAAGACTCTTTGAGAGCCACTTTTTGTTTGAACTTTTTCCATAGAACGCAGGCAACTTGCTGTGGTTTCTGGTTCAATGTTGCTCAAAAACATCAACTTAGAATTATATGTAACTATCTACACTCACCGGCCACTTTATTAGGTACACCATGCTAGTAACGGGTTGGACCCCCTTTTGCCTTCAGAACTGCCTCAATTCTTCATGGCATAGATTCAACAAGGTGCTGGAAGCATTCCTCAGAGATTTTGGTCCATATTGACATGATGGCATCACACAGTTGCCGCAGATTTTTCGGCTGCACATCCATGATGCGAATCTCCCGTTCCACCACATCCCAAAGATGCTCTATTGGATTGAGATCTGGTAACTGTGGAGGCCATTTGAGTACAGTGAACTCATTGTCATGTTCAAGAAACCAGTCTGAGATTATTCCAGCTTTATGACATGGTGCATTATCCTGCTGAAAGTAGCCATCAGATGTTGGGTACATTGTGGTCATAAAGGGATGGACATGGTCAGCAACAATACTCAGGTAGGCTGTGGCGTTGCAACGATGCTCAATTGGTACCAAGGGGCCCAAAGAGTGCCAAGAAAATATTCCCCACACCATGACACCACCACCACCAGCCTGAACCGTTGATACAAGGCAGGATGGATCCATGCTTTCATGTTGTTGACGCCAAATTCTGACCCTACCATCCGAATGTCGCAGCAGAAATCGAGACTCATCAGACCAGGCAACGTTTTTCCAATCTTCTACTGTCCAATTTCGATGAGCTTGTGCAAATTGTAGCCTCAGTTTCCTGTTCTTAGCTGAAAGGAGTGGCACCCGGTGTAGTCTTCTGCTGCTGTAGCCCATCTGCCTCAAAGTTCGACGTACTGTGCGTTCAGAGATGCTCTTCTGCCTACCTTGGTTGTAATGGGTGGCGATTTGAGTCACTGTTGCCTTTCTATCAGCTCGAACCAGTCTGCCCATTCTCCTCTGACCTCTGGCATCAACAAGGCATTTCCGCCCACAGAACTGCCGCTCACTGGATGTTTTTTCTTTTTCAGACCATTCTCTGTAAACCCTAGAGATGGTTGTGCGTGAAAATCCCAGTAGATCAGCAGTTTCTGAAATACTCAGACCAGCCCTTCTGGCACCAACAACCATGCCACGTTCAAAGGCACTCAAATCACCTTTCTTCCCCATACTGATACTCATTTTGAACTGCAGGAGATTGTCTTGACCATGTCTACATGCCTAAATGCACTGAGTTGCCGCCATGTGATTGGCTGATTAGAAATTAGTGTTAACGAGCAGTTGGACAGGTGTACCTAATAAAGTGGCCGGTGAGTGTATATGATATGAATAAAATAATGCAGTCCAAACCACTATTTCAAAATGTATTATTGTTATAATGATCCTTTTAAGTGGTTTTCTGTGTGTCCTGTCAGACTTAAAGTGGTGATAGTATATACACTTTGCAGGCAACAATAACCAATCGCTGGCATCAATATTCACATGCAATTTATTCATGTGGTTGGCTCATCTGTCACATCTACGAATACTTTTCAAACGTGCCCCTTGAAAAACTTTCATTTACTCAAAAATGGCTAATCTTGAGTACACCCTCAAACTTTGCTAAAACCGTAGTATTTACATGAAACATTTTAGATTTCAACCTTAAATCACATTCAGATAAAAAGCATTTTTTCTTAAAAAAAAACTAGTGGAGTTTGTACTACGTGGAGTCTGCTTGTGGAGTGTGCAGAATGCGGCAGATTAATCCCTTCATTAATCTGGTGCACCACTGCTCTGGAAGTGTGCACCATTTCTTTTGGTGCTCTATATTTATGCTGAAGAATTGTGGCGCAGACAGAATTGTGGTGCCGGTCAGTAATAAATGTGGTACATTGTCCAATTCAACACTAAACACAAAACTGGCGCAGACACTTTATACATACATGTGCAAGCAGTTTTCATGTTCTTTTCAGTGCAAAGTCAGACAGAAAACTGGTGCAAACACCATTTAACTTTCACATTTCTTTTGCACTCACTCCTAGCATTGGCAAAAAATAATACTGCAGCAAAATGCGTGCAATGTAAAACTAGTTTAACCCCACAGGGCTTCCATGTGAGTCCTAACTGCACAGACCCCATGGAGATATTTGAGTCCCAAGTCTCCAGTGACGTGATTAGCTCTAGAACAGGAACAGGTCTCCAGGTCTCTTAGCATCTGTACTCTTCTATTTGCATATGTGGTTTCTGTAGGTAAGCTTAAAAGGATAATAAGGGTTTTGTTTTTTGTGAGATTGATAACATTGTATTAAAAAAAACCTGTGAGCTGGATTTCACATTTCCGGGTAAATAGCATAACTCAAGCTCTAGAAGTTGAATAGATTTAAGGTTTCAAAATGGGATTTCTTAAAAATTAATCAATAAATATCTTAGTCAAATACAAGTTCTTGCTGTGTATGATGGGACCTGAAGCAGCATGCCCTTAACCTGATATGTGAAATACTGCTGATATGTTTTCTTTAACATTATTCACCATATTGATTGGGGTCCAACAACCACCTATATGCTTTTTTATGGCAGACTATGGTGCCAGAACTAAACAGTGGGGCTCATTTACTTAGGGTTTTGCTGCTCCATTTCGCCAGACTTTCCGCCTTTTTCGGAGATTGCACGACGGCTTCTTGGACAGGTATTTAACAGGTGTCTGTGCTGGGATTTTGGTGCACGCAATAATTTTTTGGGTGCAACTGCGCTGGCTTCCATGCCACACAAATTGGGGGCATGCTGTCGAATGATCTGACTGATTCAAACTGAGCCTGGGATTTAAAATTCAAATTGTGCACCACTAAAAAGATTTTTCTTCCATGCATCCCTGGGCCTGCATAACTGAGATGACCCCACCTGCCTACCTACTTCGTGTAGCTACATAGCGGGTAAGATCAAACCATGTGCTATTTCTTATGCAAGGTCTTCTCTCAGCTGCGGCTTTTTCATAAGAAGAGTAAAATAAAAACAACACATACGCCAGAGGAGAAGTGGGGTGCTCTTGCATTTTTTTTTTTTGTAAGTATTTGAAAATTTACATGGTGTTTCACTAGCAATGGCTCTATGTTTAAGGCACTATTTCTTAGTGGCGAGACAAAGCCCTTTGCAATTTATTTGCCACTTTTTTATGCCAAAAAGTAATTGATAAATAACCCCCACACAATCTTGAAATACCTATACCATTCTATTGCTTATACCTGCTCAGGACTGGAGTTATTTTGCACAAAAAAAAATACAACTTTTTACCACATTTGTGCAAATATAGCAACAGTGTAAAAGAAAAAGCTCACACCAAAGTTTGCAAGGGGGCATGAGAAAGTTGCAAATAAATATTCTATTTCTATTTTCTAAATATTCTGTTGCTTAAATATTTTAATGTGCCAAAACAAGTTGCAATAAAGTAAAGAAAAAATAAACGAAATACCTAAGATAAATGACCTTCACTGAGTTTCAACTAATCTCATACAAACTGATATGGATTTAAATCCACAGAATGTAAAGTTTCTGTTGCCATCATCATTTGTATTAGTTTTAAAGTCATCCGAAAGGCTGCAACTAGGATTTAGTTAACTGGATTTAGTTGCAGATTTGATTGTGGATCTTGATGCAGAAAGCCATGTTTTTGTATATGTATCTACTCATGATCAATATTTTGCTGTTCTTCCAATTCCTTAAAAAGAGAGCCCTATTGAGGGGCAAACAGAAAGGTAATATTTTATGTCCACTATTTCCTCCAGTCTGTATTTTTGCTATTCTACCACGTCTTTGGACAAACTTTGAAAAATCAACTACTGTGCTTTGAGTCCATTGTGAGAGAGACACACTAGAAATGTTTGTTGTTTAAGTTGTGAAAGTAAGAACTGTAAGTAACGGTAAGAACTGTAAGAAACAGTCGTATAACTTATAAGAGGAAAGCGTCTTTTTCCCATTCAGTACTCCATGGAGTATTGCAGCACAGCCACTACACAGAGCTGTATACACTGCATAGTTCCACCATCGGAGTCTACTGGTTATAGGTGGGCCATACTATGATCACTTAGATATTTAGAGGGCTATTCTTGTGCTGTGCATTATCTTCCCACTTTAACCAGTTCTGCTTTTGAGATCCAGTTGCAGCCAGCTGAAAGTCTTTATAACACATTATTACTGGCTAAGTAGTCACCTATATTCCATATATATCTATGAGTTTAGGCATTGCACCAGCAGCGGTAAGTATTATTGAGGGGGGCATTTATCAAACTTATTCGTTTTTTTTCTCTCTCTCTTTTCTGCAATGTTTTAGCACCTTTTTGCGATTTTTGTTGCAGTTCGTCATATTTAGGGTCATTTATCTTATCTGCTTTTTTACGTCTGCTTCTCTGGTGATTTATCATTCTCACTTTTCAGTGTGATAAATGATTTTTCATTTCAGATCTCTTTTTGCAACATTTGTTATAAATGTTTTAAAAATGTTGCACGAATGTCTCAAGTCACTTCTTTCCATTTTTCGAAGTTTGCCTTACGTATGGTTTTGTCTGAAGTTTTTTGCGCCAAAAAATGTCACAAATTTTAGACAATTTGAAAAGATAAATTTCATTTAGAACATCTGGAAAAGATGATAAATGTGTTTTACTGACGATAAACAAATGTCCGGCAGACTTCAGTGCGCATTTCAAAAAGTCGCAAAAGTTGCAATGCGCCAAAAAAAGCCTTAAAGAAGGTTTTGTTGCAATCGCTGTGAAAAGTCGCAAGTTTTTCCTCAAATAAACTACAGTCCAGAGCAGGTGTAGGTAAGGGCTGCTTATACACGCCTCATTTACCAACCACTAAAATAAATCAGGCAAGCCCAAAACCTTACAAAAAAAGCCCAAAAACTAGACACATTTTTCCGGACTTAAAATTAATGGTCCCCATCAAGTATCTCAGTATCAGTTAGTGTACAATTTAAAGTTCTGTTTTACAGTAAATATTAGAATGATGTTGAAATATATGATTTCTGTTTTACTTGAATATTTGATACTCCTAATTGATTGCAGACAAGTTATAGTGATTGTATATACTGTATATGTCACGTGGGCTCACATAGCTACTTTTCATGCAAGCTCTCTTACTAAAAATAATATAATAAAAGTATATATTTCTATACATTTAAGGTAAGTGTAATCCAGAAAACAGTAAGTCTAAAATGCAAAAATATATAAATGAATTAATATATTAATTGTATACCAGTGACTGTGATGAAGACATCCACTGCCTTATTTTTACCTGGTGAATGGTTGTAAAGAAAACATGTACAGACGGTGCTTAAGATGTTCATGCGAGCAAACCCCTCACCAGTAGAAGAATAGCAGAATTTGTCTGGAGTATTTAAGTGTTCTGCAAAACATCAGGAGACAACCTCCCAGCTGAATACCAATGGCAGAATTTACCAGGGATATTTTTAATGTCAAAGCTCTGGAGGCAAGAAAGTAAAATTCCCAGAAGGATACATGTAATAAGGGGTGTTCTCAATAACCTAGCTTAATATACAATATTGTCAATAAAATTATTGCACTAATAGAATTGCTCTAGTTGTTTGGAAGTGCTCTATTTGCTGATGGCAACCAATCAGAGGCCAGCTTTCATTTTCCCAGAGCCGTTTTTTAAATGAAAGCTGAGCTCTGATCTGTTGCCATGGACAAATAGTACAGTTCTGCTCTTAGACACTTTTTTAACATCTCCCCCAGTGTTTTTAGACTTATTTGCAAGGTTTCGGACATTACCTGATTTTATTCTGGAAACCCCAAAAGTTTGGGATATTGGTGTTACCAGAACATTGGGGTAATTTCAGTTAAATTACTTAAAATGGTTGGTACTTTTCTGAAAGAAGAGCTACAGAGAATGGATCACATAAAGCTATTTGTCTATCAACATATAAAAATTATTATCTCATACAGTGAATGCTGCAATAAAAAAAGTCCAAATTTCTAAATTGCCACTTTTTCGTAACGTAGAAAAATTTTAATAAAATGTACCATATATGCTCAAGGTATAAGCTGTCCAGAGTATAAGCCGAGGTATCTAATTTTAACACAAAAACCTGGGAAAACCTATTGATTCGAGTATAAGCCTAGGGTGGGAAATGCATTGGTCACAGCCGCCACCCAGTATATAGCCATGTCATCTAGTATATGGCCAGTAGCATCTGTCCCCAGTATATTGCCAACAGCCCATGACCTCTAGTATATAGCCAGCAGCCCCTGGCCCCTAGTATATAGCCAGCCCCTGTCCTATAGTATATAGCCAGTAGCCCCCTAGTATATAGCCAGCAGCCCCTTAGTATATAGCCAGCCTCTTCCCCCTAGTATATAGCCAGCAGTCCTCAGGCTCTCCTCACGCTGCTTTTTACCCATGTCAGGCAACATCCTAGTGTGTGCCGATGGCGGCGTACACACTATGACGTCACTATGTCGGCAAGCAAATTTATAAAAAATTCCAAAAAATTTTACAAAAAAGATTGTACTGACCCAAAATACAAAGGGAATGTGTAGCTTTGCCTGCAAAGGTATAAAAATTAAGCCAGAGAATAAATGGTGTAATTTTACTGTATTTGGAATTTCTTTCCAGCTTCCCACATACTGCATAGAATATTAAATGGTGCCTGGCTCATAGAAAGAAAGAGAAAACATGGAAACTGAAATAGATCAGATGGGCAGTTCCAGGCTGTCTGCTTTAGCCAAGGCCCAGGTATTTGTGTTTTTCTTTTTTACTCCCTCTTTCCACAATCCATATCATTTGGATTTCTGTATACTGAGCCACATGAGGGTCTCTTATCTTTGGGATAAGTTATATTTCCTAATGGCACCATTTGATATTCTGTGACATATACTACAAAGCTGAAAAAACACTCCACATGTGGTGAAAACAGCCAAAAAATGTGTTTCCTTATCTGCATTGTTTTTACGATTGCCAAATGCCACATTTCTGTCACGGTTTGGCTGTGAGTTTCAGAGAGTTTCTGTAGAAAGAGTCTATGGACCCTCTGGACCACTGCGGGGGATGATGGTACTAGCCGCAACCCGAGACCAGAGTCTGAGTGGCCCCTGGTCTTCGCCAGAGCCTGACGCAAAGAGGGATGGTCTTCCTGTGATGGGGTGCCACCAGGTTGTTCCACGGGTGTAACTAGGCCCGTGATGGCAGCTAAGGTAGGGAAGCAGGAAACAGGAACCACAGGGACGGACCACAGGAACCAGACATAGGGATGGCAGGACCTCAGCTGTATGGCAGGACCTCGGCTGGATGGCAGGACCTCAGCTGGATGGCAGAACCGCCACAGGAACACAAGACTGCCACAGGGACACAGGAACTCGGAGCACCACACGAGTACAAACACACGGAGGAATCCTGGGAACGCTGGGAACACTGGGAAACACAAAAGGGCTTTCACTTCAGGGAAATGACTTGAAGATCCAGCGGAGAGTGAAGGGAGGGGGCGGATTATAAGGGCGTGCCGGATTAGCCAGCGCCAATTAGGAGGACGCTGGCCCTTTATGTCAGGGTGAGTCGGCACACGCACGTCCTAGCAGCGGAAGCGTGCGGCCTAGTCGGAAGAGGTGTGCAGCCTGGATGGGACCACAGCCTGGAGAGGTAAGAAGGGCCCAGGGAGGGGTGGGGGGGAAGCCACATAGCGTAGCATGGGGGCACCCATGACAATTTCTTTTATTCTTTGGGCCAATTTATATAATTCGGTTATGTCTTAATATCTTGATACCGTAATTCAAAAATTGTCCAGCATCACTATTTTCTGCCTTTTTTATTCTTTGGTGTATGGACCTGGGTAAGGTCTAATGTATGACTTTTTTTATTCCTATTTGTTATGGGAGGGAAAAAAGCAAAAAAGTGTAACAAGGTACAATAATCACTTATCAGACATTTTGGGACATGGAGATGTTTATTATTTTATATATATATGTGTGTTATAGGGAAAAAAAGGTGTCTGCCATGGGGGGGTTTAATGCAATATACTGCTTCCCTATTACAGCTTGCTTTGTTTATATACAATTCAATCCGCAATAACCCCTCACAGTTTTAAATACAGCTCCCCTTAAGAATTAATTGGTAGTGTTAACTTTATTTATAAAAAGTGCTCTTTCTCCCCATTTTTTGCACTCTCTGACCTTTGCTGGCAGAATAAAGTGCTATTATAAACGTTGCTAGTGGGGCATGAGTGCAGTGATCAGATCTGCAGGCAGTGGGAGACCTGTGGCTAAATAGGAGCCTCAATCTCATGGTGATTTTGAGAATACACAGAGTGACAGCCATGGGCCCCACTGATACAGCACACAGACCAGATGCAGGAGAGTGTAATCTGACGCGACTATGCTTCAGGTCTATGTGTTAGATCAGAGAGCACCCACCTACTGTCACAATGCAAAATCACTTTATGATGCTCACAGATCTCCCACAAGATGAGGCCCAGGTGACATTTGATGAAGAAGGGAAAGAGGTAAGTAGGAGGCACTGAAGCTACCAGCGCCTTTGGAAGGCACTGGGACTTGGCTACTGTGAGATATTGAGACTTGGCTTCTGTGGGGGGCTCTGTACTTCTCTACTGTGACTTGGC